>JAOQMS010047205.1:0-32334 GCA_027563885.1 Erythroxylum longipes | reverse complement strand
GCTCCCTTATCTTAGGATATGTGTCGGAATGACCTACGGGCATCCCGGTACGTACCCTAGGGTAATGGGGTGTTACACTATTCAAGGCAACAAACACATACGATGCGTCATTAACCAAGGTTATGTTATCCCTAATGATTACGAATCATTAGTCACTACACCTGAATTTCAACATAACAATTATTAATTATATCAAAATTCTAGCAATGGGTTTGTAAATAAATGGTTCAATGAATGCATTAAAATCATCTTTTCACAATACCCAATGGGTTAAATACACAAATAACCGAACTATAATGATAATATGATCATTGATACACAAAATCCAAATCTATATACCTAGGATAACACAATCAATTTAATAAGAGAGAAAGAAACAAAAAAAAATATGAAAGAAATGCTTAACCTAGGTTGTCAGTGTCGATGTCACCTCTGAACCGGCTTTGAGAACTTAGCCTTCCATAGGACTCTCCAAAGAAAATGCTTCATCCCCACTCAAAATAACCCTACCCGAAACCCCCTCGGTTCTTTTTTCACTACACCTCATGTTTTATTCTCTCTGAATACTGTTATATGATTTGACAAATTAATAAGCTAGTCCATCCACAGTGTTTTTACCCTTATCTGCTACTGCGCGTTTTAATTAAAAAAACGCTCCCTACTTCGCAGACGTTTACTTCTTGCTTCCAGCTGTTATGTGTCTTTGTTTCTGCTTGTTATTTATTGTTCCTTGCTTGATCCAATGTTCTCTTGGCGCTGTCATTTTGCTCATTCATCTGATATTGTTTTGCGCTATTGGTTATCCATCTACTGTAGCCTTTTACTATTGGCCATTTGCGTTTTTGTTTATTTGCTCACCATTTGCTGCAGTGTTACTTTAACGTTGTAAGTCCAACGTTGCATGCAAAACCATGTTACTTTCTTCTTCTGCAATTGTTTTATTATTAAACTTTAATATTCACGCAGTTCCATGGGTGTGAGATGCAATCTTTAATTTATCTTCTTTGTCAGTTCATTTTTCTTGTCTTCTTCTTGTCTGTTAATTTTCTTCTTCTTGCTCCATGAATACAAGTGAAAATTAATCTTCAAAAAGTCGCCCAAATATCATACTTTCGACTCACTTTAACTTCTTTATTTTCGAATTATGCCTAAAATCACATAAAGTCAAAGTAAGTATCTTAAGCAATTAATTGTCCTTAATCGCTAAATGTTATGAAATAATTAAATAATCAATTAAGCACCTATCACTTTTATATGATTCACATGAATGATGAAACTTTCTATAACCCAATACCTATCTTACTAGGGAGGTCGTTTCTCAACACGACCCAAACTAAGATGTTCATGAGGGTGCCCTCACAATGGAATTCAATGGGGAAGTTACTCATTTCAATATTTTTGATGTTAATAAGCACTCCCATAATGACCACTCTAATGTGATAGACCTTTTAGTATAGGAAGATTGTAAGAGTAAGTATACAAATAAACAAAAAGCGATTTCAAAAAATGAGAAGACTAAAGATTTTAATGTACTGTCGAAAAGCTTTATCGGTGGTGAAAATTCATTTCTTTATTGCATTATATATAAATTGTTTCTACATAAATTTCTTCCTTATTGAGTCAATCCTTTTACGATAAATAATGTTCTTCCTTATGGTGCATTTGGGATCAAAAGTTTAAAAACAAGGAAGACATTCCATGTAAGCGGTCATCAACTTAAGCCTTACTTTGATAAAGGTGAAGTGGAAAACGCCAAAGTTGTGATTCCTTGAGATCAAAATTTTGTAACCTGAAGAGAGTAATATAGAGTCAAGCGAACGACAATAAACAAAGGCACTTGTGTGGCTTTTTAGGTGTTTTCAAAATCAAACAAGCAAATAAATATTTTCTCTTTTTCTATTGATTTTAAGACTATATAGTCATAATGAGAGAGTGAATTGACTAGAAGAATCCATGGAAACTTGCGCATGTACTTTTACTCTTATGATTGGTTAATATGCATTATCTTTAGAAGAGTAGTGACTAGTGGTAGACACAAGCCAGTGAGATTTTGAGCCTTTATAGACTGACACATCCATATCAATCTCATTGTCTTTTGTTTATGTGTGACCTTCATAACATGTACATCCTGACTTTGCTTTGATTTTCTATTCAAGACCACATTTTAATCAAATGCATTAATATGAAAATGATATAGGCATTCTTTGTTTTTCAAGCTACATTAGCCAAATAGCCTACCCATTGATATGAAATTTCTGTTGTTAAGCTCCCTTGAGCTTTATTAGCCTTTCTTTTTGTACTAACAACATTACACACTATTAAACTTAACCCAATGTCCTACCAAACCATAAAGCTAATGGAGCATTTTTTTTATTATTGTTGATTGTGGAAGTACAAAGTATAAGTGTGGGGGTGTATATATATGTAGAATGGTTATAATTATTAGGATGCCATTTTATGTCTTATCAATGAAATTCATATATTGATGTAACTTCTTTCAATTTTATTTAAAAAATGAAGAAAATAGGAAAGAATTAGAATAAAAAAATAAAAAAAAGTTCGAATAAAAGTATCATTGAGGAAATGCATTTTTTATGCAAAGTTGTTCATGATTAGTTTCTCCTCCTAAAGTTGTATAGAATGGGTGATTTGAATATGTTGCATATAAGGTAGATGTTATTTTGGAAGGATCACTCCTTATAGTTTAAATGTATTGTTATCATCAATTTTTATGAGTGATCCCTTCTAATTGGTTATGCTTCATGTGGTTTGAGGTGTGAGAGCTTGAATTTGAGCAATGAAACATGATTTTTGCATCATCATAGTTGATGGAACCCAATTTTGAATGAATGTTAGTTTTACGCTTGATGTTGTATTGATTGTTACTTTGGTTTCACTAGTTTGATGGCTTTATACTAAATTACCCAAACACATCTTGCCTTATCCTTGCCCACATTACAACCTTGAAAATTCCTTTGATTCATGATTATTCATGTGAATTTTAGTAGTGGAGAAATGAAATGATATGCAAAGTTGTGAAATGTTATGATCATGAATGGTTTTTTTAGTGTACCTATGGATCTATTTTATTTAAACATATTTTTTCCAAGTCTACCTCTAGATTGCCTAGTTTCTAAAGGTGATGAATGTTGATTGATCATGAGTAGAAGCATTGAATGGTGAGTTCTTGCTATGGTTTTAAAAGTTATTTCTCTTTGCTTATGAATACCTATTCTTTGGAAATATGGAAAATGAGTAGGTGCTTTTGGTTTGTGACTTTAATTTTGATGATTTTCCCTAGGACAGTCAAAAGCTAAGTGTCAGGGAACTTGATATGTGCTTAATTGTTGACACATTTAATCCATGGCACTTAGTGATTAATGCTTTGAAATGCTTAAGGCACTCAATTTAGTTCATATTTGATCTTAGGTATAATTTGGAAGCACAATAGCTAATGTGAGTCAAAAGCATACTCATTGAGCTATATTCTTGAGATTCATACTAAATTGTCTTCATGGAAAAAAAGGAGACAAGAAAGTGCCAAAAGGAATCAAGAATAACAAAGTCAAGGCCATGAGATGCATCTCACGGTCATGAAAAATTAGTCTTAGTCATGACCTTGACACTCATGTCACGCCCATGATGTAATGACTCACGGCTGTGAGCCTCTTATAGAGGCTAGTCATGGACGTGACACTACAAGTCTCTCCCGTGACTTTTTTTCAGCTAATCCAAAAACCTAGTTTTCATTATAAAAAGAATATGTTGTGATGGCAGAAAGGCTCAATCTTCATTTTTGGGGTTTCAAGGCGATAGAGAGCTATTCTTGTGTAGACCAATGGAGAAGATAGAAGGCTAGGCTTCTCGACACCGGTTCGGAAGTGATATCGACACCTAAAGTCACGGTTAAGCATATCTTTTCATTGTTTAATGTTGAATCTCTATATATGGATTGATTATATTATCCTATGTGTATAGATTTGAGTTTGGTTTTGTAAATGATTGTTAATATCGTTATCATTAGATGGTTTATGTATGAACTCATTTCAAGAATCTTGAATATAATATGTAATCGTTATGTTTGAAATTTCTTTATAGCTACTAATGGTTTCGAATCATTAGGGATAACATAAGCTACGTTAAATGGCCCGAATCTATTTGGTTGTTGCTTAGATTGGTTTGTTTTCCATTCTGTAATGCGGCTGCCCAATTAAATCTAGAGAGCATGTTCTAGGTTATTCGATAGTTAGGTTTAATTAATAATCTTATTTTAATTAAACACGACTTAAGGGAAAATTGGGATTAATAAAGCTTGTTGTTAGTCTACGACCAATAGTTATAAGAGAGATGTGAAAGCATTATAATAATGAAATATGTTTAATTATGTGTAGGTCGAGATTGATATGAGAACCGGGTTTTAAACATATTCATCACTTTTATCACTTTTGACTATTTTCAATAATTGCTTGCATTAGTTTAACTTTTTTTTTCAATTGTGTCTAATCAAACCCCCTCCCCCCCTTAATTGCCTTTAGATCAATTATTTTCATTCGAGAATCAACCAAACATTCCCTTTGGATACGATCCCGAATCATCACAGCTATAAATTTTTAATGTGCAGAATTAGGTAAATTTTCCAGTGCACTCGTCAAGCGTTATCAATGGTGTTGGAACTAGAAATGGAACTGGAACTTGGATATATTTCTGGTTATGAAATTCTAGCAACTCACTCCCTATAAAATAAAAATAAAGAAAAGAAAAATAACAAAGCAAAAATAAAATAAAGTGAAAATAAAAATAAAATAACATTAAAAAATCTTAATTCTTGTGTTACCTCTCAAGTATCTCTTAGTTAAGGTCATTAGCTTGACATATTCTTCACGTTTTTGCTCAACCTAGGTCAATTATGAGTGGCTTGAGTCCATCCATATCAGCCCCTTTGAGTTTCATAATCTGTAAATAAGTTACATATTGCAAGATAATTATAAGGACATAATTGATAAAATTAAAAAAGACAAGCAATTTCAGAAATGCTTTTTTTAATAACAAACTATCAATAAATTAGGGAATAATGAAACTACCTAAATTGTCAATTGAATCAAACAGTTTGTCTTGAAAGAAGGTTAGTTGTTTGTCTACTTCCTCAATCATCCTCGTCTCCTCTTCTTCTTTCGCTTCATGAATAGAGACTTCTATATCTTCTTCAACCTCTATAGCCATTGTCATATATTCTTCTTCCTCTTCTTTATCAGTTTCTTAAATAGAGACTTCCTTATATGCTTAAAATTTCTTAAATCAAATGATTTCAAATCATCCTAATGCTAAAATGCCCAGTAATGATGCCAGAAACTTGGTTAATAACTTTTATATATAATAAAACTCTCAGTACCTGCAAGTATATAGATCATATCTTGTAGTATCGAAAGGTATCGATCCTACAAGGATTATACAATAGCTAACATTCTGAACCTAACTTTGTCTAAGGTAATATGAAATTGAATTGAATAAAAATAAATAATAGAAGGTAAAAAAATTTAAATAAATGAAACAAGTAAACAATAAAATAGTTGAGTTGTCAATAAAATTTAGGGTTTTGATAAAGATAGAATACTTAGGACTTATTCCTTCCCTAGTTTGTTTTCTTAACTATTTTTGATCCAATTATGTCTTTGATCCTAGATTTCCTAATGTATTGATTACTCTCTCTCAAGAACTAATCAACAAACCCTAATTGAATCCGAAAATTCCATATCTACAACCTCTAGATTTACAAAGCTTTCCTTAATGTTTTCAATTAGATTTGAAGCTATCTATTGGATAATTAATTTCTTAAACAAGATATCTCTTGATATCTCTTCGAATGATTTTTAATTTGATAATTACGGGACTATTAAACTATCAACTCTCATTGCACAATCTACTCTGATTACTTTTGATTCACTCTCTCAATTTATTATCTAGTATAAGCATGCACAATTATGACAAACACCAGAATATGTATTAAAATCAATAATAATCAAAGTCACAAAATAAATCTAGAATAAATCTAAATATAAAATTTAGAACTCTATGAACATGTTAATCATTTTGGAATTTAGATTACACATCAAGATTAATAAAAAAAACTAAAGGAAAAGAAGAAAAACTCTATCTAGGTCTTGATCTGGAAAGCTAAAACTCCTGGATTTTGATTCACTTTTTAGTGTTGGCTACTGCGTTTTTTTATGTCGTTCACATCCTTAAATAGTGTATTAGGGTCTTGAGGGTGCAACTATGGTTTTCCCACTTTGTTTAGTTCCAAAAATACCCCCAAACCCTGAAACAGATGAAAAAACTTTAGCATAAGAAAAACATAAGAGTCCTAATCATGCTCCTGAGAATTTTCTCTCTATCACGATTGTGCTCCATGAGACACGATTGTGACCTTCTTCATTCAGCCTCCATCCTCTTTATTCTTCAATTTCCTAATTGCCAACACTCATGACGTCGCGTGTCGTAACACTACTTAAAATAATTAGACATACAACTATAGCAGTGGTAAGTCTAGGTCGATCCCACAGAGAGTGTGTGTAAAGCTTTTGAAATGAAATCAATCGATGTTTAGGTTATGGGGAGGGAAGGGGGGTTTGGTTTGGTTTTCAAATAAAAAATTAAAATGAAACTATACTAATGAAAAAAAATTAAAGAAAACATTCGAAAAATGATGAAAGTGATGAGTCCGTTAGGGACCCAATCATTGGTTCAATCTCGTCCTACACGCAATCAAACATACTTTATTGAATTGTTATCCTAATACCTCTCATTGCAACTATTAATCGTAAGTTAACAATAAGCTCTATTAACCCCGATTTTCCCTTAGGTCATGTTTAATTAAGAGACACTCGTTAATTAAACCTAACCATCAAAAAACCTAGGATAAGCTCTCTAGATTTAATTGGACAGCCACATTACGAGTTAGGAAAATAGATTAATCAAGACAACAACCACATACGATTTAACTTAAGTTATATTATCCTTAATGATTCGACACCAATCAAAAATATAACAATTACAAATTCTATCCCTAATGATCCAAAACCATTAATTGCCATAAAAAATCTCAACATAACAATTACATATTATATTAAAGATTCTAGCAATGGTTTACTAATAAAACAACCCAACGAACACATTAAGGTCATCTTAATACAATACCCAAACAATAATTATAGGATAACAAAATCAATTCATAAGAGAGAAGGAACAACAAAGACAACGAAAGATATGTTTAACCAGGTTCTTTGGCGTCGATATCACCTTCGAACCTAGTCGGGAAAGCTCAGCCCTCTATGGGTCTCCCAAGTATCTCCTTTGTCGCCCCTCTCTTATTGCCCGAAACCTCTGAACGATTCCTCAAACCTTTCATATCTTTTTTCCATCAAAACGATGTACTTATACTAAAAATTAGGGTTCAGGTGAACTGGACATTTCTCACAGGCATGCATGATGGCTCATAGTTGTGAGCCATTGTTGCATGGGCGTGAGAGATGTCTCACGCCCATGGCACATTGATTCTAACTATGAGTTATGTTCTACACTATTCATGCTCTTCATTTTATGTATTTTCTTATCTTCTTTTGCTCTAATCCTTCTCCTTCTAGCTCCATGAAGACAAGTAAGTGTGAGTCTCAAAAAAATGACTCAAATATTGTGCTTTTAACTCGCTTTAGCTCTTTCTCTCCTGAATTTTACCTAAAACCAAATATGAACTAAAGTGAATTTCTTAAGCATTTCATAGCATTAATCACTAAGTTTTATGGAATAAATGTATAATCAATTAAGCACATATCAACTCACAAACACATCAAACACCTCATGAAATATGAATTTAGATCTAATTCTTACTCTAAACCAAACAAACACTTAGAATACATACAAACATTAACAATAACATAATTATAAGCCTATACACATGGTAATCATCTAATAAAAACTTAAAAACACATTTAAACATGTAAAAAATAGTATAATTTACACTTATCAATAAGGTCCAACTTTTAAAACTTTTTTGTATACTATGGATATCTCTAAACTTGAACAAAAAGAGCTCATTGTTATTTAAAAACATATTCTTAAGGCTAGATTTTGACCAAGTTCTTAAGGCCTAAGATTGGACCATATCACATGAACTCTTTTATCTACAAAGGAACCCACAAGTGTGGTTGACCATTTAGCCACTCCTTATTCAAGTAACTCAATAGGGGGAGAGTCCATGTGAGTTTTAGAGGAAAAGGAATCATAAAAGAGATTAAGGAATCTGAGCTTGTCAAATATGTTCAAAGCATCATCCACTACTTAGATCCAAGTTCTCTTCAAGAAAGGAGGAAAAGGATTGTGGTGGTTTGAATAACTACAGGCATCCTTGAGGATAAAAGGTAGTGTTTATAAAATTACCAAAATTTTTAGGTGGGATGTGCGGGTAGAGTAGTATTTGGCAAAAAAGGAGTGGTTTTGTAAAGAGTTTGTGATTCCATTGGCATGAATAGGACAAGAGGAGAAGAACAAGTAGACCATGGCTAAAAAAAAGTTAAAGATGTGACAACTGGTTGAAGATTAATTTTGTAGTTCCTTTCCCAATTGAGAATGAAACAGTCATATGTAAATAACTAATATACATAAGTGGCAATAAAAATAAAGAGTAAAAACACTGGAGAGAGAGGGGAAAGCATAAAAAATTGTCTATTAACAAACCCTATCTCTTAGAGAAGGAAATTGGATTTCTTTTAATATTAACAAAGATATAAGAAATTAAGTTGTCGCCAATGTTCCTAGTAATAATAAGGGCACCTTGACTCACATTAATGAAAGAACCTAGGACTAATTTAATCTTTGGAGATTAAATTCTTCTCTTACACTTTAGAGCTTCCTCGTAATTTTATAAGCTTCATATCCATCAACATGGAGCCCAACCCTTTTTAAAATGATTCCTCAAAACTCATATTATTGGTTAGAAAGTTATTAAATCTATAAGAAAAATTATGTTGAGCATTACTTGTTCCTAAAACTACCTCTATTAGATTATGATATTAATACAAGGATTATTGAAATAAGCAGAATTAGATTTGAATTTAGAAATCCATAAGGAATTCATAAGCACACGATTTATATTCTTCCTAATCATGTAGTTATCTATTTATCTACTGGTTTATGTATAGAAAGCTCCACCAAATGTTAGATCAAAGAGTTGAGTAAAGGATAAATAATGTAGGAAATTGTCATTTCTGCATATTTCACTCAACCTTTCTCCATCTGCTTCTTAAGAGAGTAAGGTACAATTGAAGTCCCCTACAACTAACCAATTTTGGTTGATGGTGATCTTCATTGATTTCAAATCATTATATAGCAAGCTTCTCTGAATTTTAAATTTTGATGCATGAAAGAAACTTCAAAGAAAATTTCCAAATAAATAAACTAATTTGAAGCTAGATGTTAGGTCACTTTAACTTTATTTGGACTATACCTTATAATGATCCAGCCATTAAAGCAAGGGCATTGATTTTAAATCATCTCCCGATGCTTACCAAAAATCTTTAGGCATTTGTGTAAATCACCCATATTAACTTTTCTCTCTAACAAATGACTATCTGACCATATTTATATACCCATATTTAATATGTTTTGCTTGTTATTTAATGGTTTTTAGTATTTTTTGGTACTTCATTCACTTCAAGTGCATTTGTAGGTGATAATTTCCTTCATAAACCAAAAGGAGAAGAATTCGGATCAAATCGTGGCATGGAACAAAGATTTAAAGGAACTTAAAGATACACGACCATGTACAGTGATTGTGTAAATCTCTATAAATGTGTGGAGATTTGATGAATATTGTTTATGGTCATGTGAAGAAGTTGCATACCCATGTATGTTGATATAGATTCCTGTGCATGTTGCTTATGTAAGTCTCTTTACCCTTATAAAATTATAAGGTCAAGTGGTTTTGGAGATACATAGTCTCCTATATAATCGTGTAAGTGACCGTGTATATCCTAAAAGTCCTAGTTTTACTATAAAAGGATGTGAACAAAAGTAGAACAAAAGAGGTGAGTTTTAGAGCATTTTTTAGTCGTAAGAAACATAAAGAAGTGAAAATTTGAGCAGAGAATAAGGAAAACACAAAGATGATATCACACGATCTGATAAAGATTTTATTCAATTCAAATTGCAAAAAGATTCATTAAATAAAATGTGAGATTTAGAATAAGAATTCTTTCCTGTCTAATTTTTCTTTTGAATATTTGTCTTTGGTTTTATATTATATGGAAAGGAAATTAATTGCTTAGTGCCTAGGTGTGATGAACCTAAGTTGTGATAACAATATGATTTGATCTTTTATTTAATGCAATTTTATTGACTAGTTTATTGATAGTCAATTATGCACTATATTCTTGTTCTCATATACTCGAAATATTAGTTCATAATTTGATTTCATATGATTGAGATTTCATAAATTCTTTTATGTGGATAGATATACCATAGTTGGAAGGAGTTCCATGTAAACCTAGAGATAGGTTGACATAAATCCTCCAAGTTAGGGTTAAACGTAATCGTGAGCTTTAAGAATCAATAATGCAACCTTAAAGGTTTTAACTAGAAAAAGATTTCATTTAATCAACTGAGGGATTAGTTTTTAATAGTCTTAAGAAAGATATAAACATAATATAGGAATTTCCATCGTCCAATTATCAATAATTCAATTGCATGATGAAAGGTTAATACTTAAGAATTCTTAAGGAATTCATCACCTAGGTACTATTTATTTGATATCAAATTTTCATAGTATTTTCCTCTGTCTGAGCTCATTATTATTTCAATCTTAGTTTAGTTTGTTTAGTTTACTTTTTAATTAAATCCAAAATCTAATTTGATGGTTAGATAATATGAAAAAGGTTAATACTAGTACTTACAATCCTCGTGGGATCAATTTGTACTTGCTAGTGCTAGCTATAGCTATACCATGAACTTGTGGTTTAAAATTGATAAATTTTTATAAGCTTAAGAAATAAATTCAATTAAGTTTTCGGCATCATTGTCAGGGATTAGTAATATTAGGAATGCTTAGCTTTTATTAATCTAGTCATTTTTACTTATTCTATTCTATTTTTGTTTCTAATTTATTTGTTTATTTTATTGACTCTTTGATTTTCTCGTTCTCACAGATATTAACTATTTGGTTAGTTTATGACCTGAAGTAATCCAATGATCTTAGTTAACGAAGATCCAAAAATCAAAAGAATAACTTGTAGAAATCCTTGCAAAACATAACTAAGAGTTTAAGCTGGATTGACAAATAGAGGACTTGGGAGGCCAAATTGATATTGAAGAAGTATAAACCATAGCGAACCAACCAAAGATGACGAATGATACGCTAAACCAGATTTGATAGGAGCAAAGTCTAGTATTTTCAAACTGACTGTGAACACCACCAACTTTGATGAGTATCATATAGATGGTGTAATAGTCTGTACAATTTGATGGACTATGAGATAGGATCCAAATGCATATATCTCAAATTTCTTAAAGATTTGATACCTTTAAGATCAATAGGGCTAATGATGATGTGATAAGACTATAATCATTCCTATTTTCACTAAGGGGAAAGGAGAAACAATGGTTGAACTCAACGCCAAGATCATCACTTACTAAATGGGATTAAGTGGTACATAAATTTTTATTAAAGTGTAAGGAATGATATCTCCTCCTACTCCTGGAGTGGCTCAAGGAGATACTGAGAAAATGGCCACATCATAGTCTACCGCTTTGGATGTATATCTAAACCTTTTATAATGGGCTAAACCAGAATACAAACCAATCAATGGATTCAACGAGTAGGGGCAATTTAATAATAAGACATAAGAAGCAGCTCATAACTTTATTGAAGACATGGCAATAAAAAACTACCGGTGATGCTCTTCTTAAGCTAGACTTAATAAGCCAGTGAGGGTATATGAAGTGGATGCAACGACGCAGTTGATGAACCAGGTGGAAGCTCTAATCAAAAAAAAATTGATAGACTAGCGATGAATCCATAATGCCAAGTTATGCAACAAGAGGTGTGTGGGCTAGAACATATAGTTCAAAACTGTCAAACATTATAACCCAAGAATGTGGATTATATGGGGAATGCTCCTAGACCCCCAAACAATCACTATAGTAATACCTACAATCTAGGATAGAGGAATCACCCAATTTCTCCTAAGGGAATCAAAGGCAAGCAAAGAATAACCCTCCACTAGGATTTCAAAAACAACCATCTCAAGCTAAGAAGCCAGCTTTAGGAAAGATGATGATAAAGATTGCTCAAGATTTTGATGCAAGACATAAATGAAAAGAAGCTTCTATACATAACTTGGAAGTTCAAATCGGTGTAACTGCCAAGTTAGTATCTGAAAGACCACAGGGGAGTTTTCCTAGTACTAGGTAGACAAATCCTAAAGAACTTGTAATGGCAATCACCTTTAGGATTGGAAAAGAGCTTCTAGAAGAAAAGGAACCCAAAGCTGAGAATGAGGATATGAAGAATCAATTTAAAGTTGAAGCTGAAGGCCACCTTAAGAAAGTCAAGGAATATCAACCTATCACACCTTATACTACTAAAATAAAGAAAGATCAAATGGATACCTTGTTTGGTAAGTTTCTTAAAATGTTTGAGCAACTTCACAACTTACCCCTTGTTGAAGCTCTTGTGCAAATGTGGCGATATATGAATATTTTAAAGGAGTTACTATCAAATAAGGGAATTTTGGAGGAGAGCTCAACTGTAACACTAAGTGGAAGGAGCTCATAAATTCTAAAAAGCAAGCTACTAGAGAAGTTTACAGATCTAAGTAGTTTTACTATCCCTTGTGAAATTTGTAGTTTAAAAATAATAAGGCTTTAGGAGATCTATTAATATGATTCCTTATTCATTATTTAAGAAATTGGGACTAGGTGGACTAAAACATACTATGATAAGTATAAAGCTAGAAGATAGATTAGTAAAATATCCTAGGGAAGTTATAGAGGATATTCTTATCAAGGTTGATAAGTTTATCTTCCCAATAGATTTTTAATTCTTGACATAAGGGAAGATGCAGAGGTACCTCTAGTATTTGGTCGATCCTTTCTAACTACTACTAAGTCAATTATCGATGTTGGCAAAAGGCAAATTAATATTAAGGGATGGAGATGAAAAGGTCAAATTTAAAATGTATTATGTCATGAATCCTAACCTTAAGCTTGTTGATGTTAATAAACTTAGTGAGTCTGATATGTGCTTAAATGTTGACACATTTAACCCATTACACTTAGTGATTAATGCCTTAAAATGCTTAGGAGACTCACTTCAACTCATATTTAATTTTAGGTACATTTCAAAAGTGAAGGACCTAAAGTAAGTCGAAAACATACTCATTGAGCCATTTTCTCAACGTTCATACCCTATTGTCTTCATGGAGCAAGAAGAAGAAGAAGAAGAAGATTACAAGAAGAGGAGACAAAATAGAGCATAAAAATGGAGAGTGAGCATTGTCTCATAGTTGTAATAATTAAAATGTTATAGCCATGGTCTCAATTAAAATGTTACATCTATGAGACCACGAATGTAACATAAAACACCAATCACCAATGTGTGTAAGAAATCAAGCCAATCTTATGTGAAAATCAAGTTGGTGAGTCAAGCAAAGCCAAAGGGGAAGGGAAGGAAAGGCAATAGAAGACCTACTTTGTCAATTTTGAGGTTTGGAACCTCACTTATTTGATTTCTGTATTTGTGTATGATTGAATGGATATAAAGATTCATTTGGATGTGGAATTGTTGGTGGGATGTTTCTTTGGTGTTATTTTGGTGTTACTTTTCATGAACTTGGTTGTATATAACAAGAGAGTATCGTGTAGTGGAATTCTGTCTAAGGTTTGTTTGAGTCATAACTCAGCCTACAGACCTCTAAATTGTGTGATTTTAGTTGCATATGAATCATAGGACATAGAGATAAATATTCCTAGAAGGGACTCTAACTTAATTATGGCTTTATGACCTTGGACATTGAGATTGAAAAAGGTGACCTCATGTTGCCCCTATTTTGGAGCAGCTTGTGATATTTTGCCTATATCTCATGATTTAGAAGTTCAAATGGTCTGAATGTTAGTTCTATAGAAACTATAGAAATAGAGGAAAAACGTTTAGAAGATCTAGAAAGCCATTTCTAGCTTTTTTTATATTCATATTAAGGAACAAGTAATGGTATGAATGGAGAGAGAGTCTGTCAAGACCGTGGCATTTTTTTTGTTTCCGATTTCTACTGCATCTTATCCGAACCTTTATGAATGTGTATGAAAATTTTCAAACACCTAGAACTCAATGAAATAGGACTTACCATATTTGAATTGGTTGATTGAACATTGGAATTTAAGTGTAGCATCCCGCCTCCCAAATGATTGAGAGATTTAAAGTATTAGACTAATGAGTCATATGAGTGTCAGCATATGAAACGAAATTGGTACATCCATGATATAATTTCATAATTATGTTCAAATGCATAATATGAGCATACACAAATAAATTTTGGATTAGAAAATTTGCACTCAATTGAGATATTCCAGGATATGAAATTGAATGTGATATGAGATATGAATATGCTTTTCCAATGTCTTGTACTTTGGATTACCAATGACAATAATTGTTGGATTATAATTAGCAACTTGGAATTAATTGTCGCAATTGGGAGATTGATAAATTAATATGTACATATAGTCTTGGAAAAATGCCAAATGGCAGATTAATTGAGACATGGAAAATTAAGATGACTAAGCCTAAAATTGAGTGACATTTGACATAGATAAATGAGTGACAAATGGACTAGTAATTAATTGAAAAATGGACCAATTATGGACTGAAAAATGGACTAGTAATTAATTGACAAATATACCAATTAGAGTGACAAATGGACCAATTAATATGTGACATGTGGACCAATAACTAAGAGACAAATGGCATCATATGGACAAATGGAAGAAATGAGCATATGGATGTACTAATTCATAAATGAGCATAAAATGGTAACGTATATATAAGTGAATCGTGAGTGAATAAATGAGCATATGGATGTACTAATTTTGTGTTTATAATGATCAATTATTCATATATGGATGCAGAGATGATTTAGTGTTAGAATGAGTCATAACATGGGGGTTGAAAGAAATGCAGAAAATTGATTTATGAATCAATGCTATCTATTCGGCTTTTGGGTTAATGATCAAACATAGATCATGAATTTTTGTGTATGATATTGAGTTGAAGTGGAAGTAGAAATGAAGAGGAAATAATGAGTATATGAGTTAGAAATGATAAACTAAGCAAAAGAGATAAACTAGGATGAAAATGAAGTTAAAGGTGTGCTGAAATATGCTAGATGGAGTGTTTTTACTGAACATGCATCTGTATTTTGGCCATATCTTGATTTTTAGAAATCCAAGTTAGATCAATTTTGATTTAGAGTAAACTAGAAACATATGGATACATTTTTTACGAAGGAATCGAATTTGAAATCTACCCTTAAGAGTCTTGAAATTTGGATTAAAGTTGAGAATTATGTTCTGTCGAGATATGAGAACTGTCTGTAGTGTTTTGATTATAACTTGCATGATACTAATCCAAAATGCATGAATTTGATGTCATTAAAAACTTAAGACATAGAAGAACATTTTATTATAAGAAAGTGTTGCCCAGAAACCGCTTTGTCTAGGTCAAAACGGTCATACAATACTAACCTAAAAATCTATCGTGAGAAAAACTGGAAAATTTCAGGAATACTGGGAAATTTGTTTCTGTCACGATTGTGGCCTAGCAGTGATTTTTCATGGAAATTTTTTGATTATGCAATGTTTGAACCAATTAAGGATGTGGTATATATCTATGATGCTTTTGGACTTAATTGGGGCTTAAAGGAACATAATTTTGATGTTTGAAAAGGTTGGTTAAATGTATGGTAAGTTTTAATTGTTTTGATGTTATACTTTAAGGAAAAGGTTATTGATGGCAATGCATCTAAATGTGAAATGTTTAGAGTGTTAAATGAGGACATAACATAATGAATGAATTGTTTGATGCTTATGAATGAGATATACTAGGGAAAGAGATAGGATTTCATGAATGATGAGATTAAGTTTGAAATGTCGAATCAAATGAGTAGAGGATTAAAGAGTTTAATGCAATAAATGGGTAGTGTAATTAGCATGGAATGAAATTGCATTAATGCGTATGAATTCTGGAAAATTTGGAGTATAATTGATGTTTGTATAAGTGTTAAATTCGTGTGGATGAAGGAAGAAAAATCCAGGACACGATCGTGGCCCTTACAGCATGATCATGGCCTAATAAAATAAGGTTCTGTCATGATCGTGACAAGGACACCACGATTGTGACCTGGCCAGAAAAATTTTATGTCATGATCGTGGCAAGGACACCACGATCATATCCAGACTTATGGAGGTAAAGAGTTGTCCTTTGATTGTTATATGAACAAATCAATACTAAAGTGCTTCCATATGATGTAAGTAGGTTTAAATGAGATCTTGAACGGCCCTAGTTGATGAGAAATGAGATGATTAAAGTGAGTAAAGTGTATTAGATCTTAAAGAATGATTGAAAGAAGTTAATTGATTATGAGATGTGAATAAAGGAAATATACCCGGGATTGTTAATATGAGCATGTATTATACCTTACACATACACATATGTGTATAATGAAATGTTTATGTGATTGTGCAATTAATAATGTGTATGCACTATGTGTGTTACATGAAATTGATGTACAGGATTTAACATTTACATCCAGATGTTTCCAAATCATATAAGCAAATGCTAATTTGGAGCGTACTATGAGTCCACCTAGATGATCTCACTTTTATTGTTTATTCTGTTTTAAATTTCTGTATTAAATTACTACTGAATGTGAATATGATTAATACAATTCCATACATTAATAGTCTGAGGAGTTTGATAAATTTGAGAACATAGGAAGTGCTTATTGTATGTGAATTGGACTGAAATAAGTGATTCTCAACATGATTGTTGAATGCCAGACATCGATCTGATGAATATATGTGAATGAGAATATGGAAAATTGAGCACTAGTGAGTGTTTGAAAATATGTGAATGTAGCACATTTCATTACCTGAATGCATGAAAGATAAAAGTTGTTGTGACCAGAGTAGCTACCGAAAAAAAGCTTAAAGCTCAAAAATTGAAAAAGAGCTTAAAGCTCAGAATGTGGTAAGAGCCTCTGGCTCACTACGTAAAATGAGTCATGTATCCTCAACGGATAAGGGACAATTATTAATGATCCCGGTATCCACAATAGATACGGGACAGTTACAGGCACTCAATCACAACAATAACAATTGAAAGTGAGTCTCATAAGCATTGCATATACATTTGATATGTATGATTTAAATGATTGAAATAAATAGTTTGAATGATTTCTGATGTGAAATATGAATTAAGGGAATATGAAGTGTATGTGATTCAACATGTTGATTAGTGAAATGATGTGAATTACGTGATTATATGAATTGATGTGTTATATGATTGAGTGAGTCATCGAGGATGGTCCACTCACTGAGTTCGCAAAGCTCACCCCAATTTTGCAACATATTTTTTAGGCTTAAAGGAGACACCCAGTGAAATCAACTGGAGTCTAATCACTACTTTTGAGTAAGAGATAGAGTTCGGGATTAGTTGGCGTCTGCATACGTTTTTCTGTTATGTTTGTCTTAAAGAATGTATTCCACAAATATTGTATCGTTGTATGTGAATAATTCTGTTTTGAAATGACTTTCCAAATTGGAAATGTTTGTAAATGAAGTTGCTCAATAAGTATAATAACAATTGTGACTTTGATGTTTATGAAAAATGGACCCAAATTTGATTAATGGTTTTTAGTAATATGCGTGTGATGTTTGAAAAGAGAAAATTTTTCACAGGGCATGTGTCTGAATGTCCTCTAGATGTACGGATACGTGCTCATCAAAAGTGGGGTACTACATTAAAGCTAGCTTTTATCCTTTACAAGATAGCTAAAGAATCAGCTGATTTTTATCTTCCATCCTTGCAAAAAAACCAACTCAATTATACCCTGAATTTATGATGTTTTTCCAAGCATGGAGGGCTTGATTAACTTGATGTTTTAAGGTAGAATTAGAGCTTAAAAATTAAGTAAACATCTTATCTTTATAACACGATTTAATAGTATGATGATGATGAATGAATTGGAATGAAATCTATATGATATTGATGATGGAATAAGTTCTGGAAAATGATAGTTTCTGGTTTAGTTTTAATGCATGAAAGACAATGAATTGTAAGTTGCTAATTGATTAAGTTTAAGCTAGAATTGAAGATGATTTTGATAAGGAATTGAAGTATAATTAATGTATAATTGAGGTATAACTTATGGACTATTATAAAGGTGTTTTGAATTTGGTATCAAGGTGTGAGAATCTAGAAATGTGCAAGAAAAAGGGTAGGCCACGATCGTGGCACCCATCCTACGATCGTGGGCAGACGTAGTAGCTTCTGTCACGATCGTAGGGAGGTACCCTACGATCATGGGTAAGGTTTAGACATGGTAAATTCCATTTTGTGCACTTATTGAATCACATAATAACAAGTCACTCTAATTTGGTGTATTTGGACTTGATTAAGGTTTGAAATAATCCTAGATTAATGCTTGATAAGTTAATTAAAGTGTTTGATAAGTTGAAGATATTAATTGATGTTATACCTTAATGAAAAGATTGTTTGTTATCAATATATCTAAGTTGGGACTTAAAGAGTGTTAAAGGAAGGAAGAAGTCCTTATGAATTGCAAATGTATTCCAAGGGTTATGAATATTGCATTATGAATGAATAAATGAGAATTGGGAAATATGTGAATACTTGTAATGCTAGAAACGAGTTGGTAAATGTATGGTTAATGAATTAAGCATGATCAAGTGAACTTAAGGTATTAACCTAATTGTAAACTAGCTATGTACAAGCTATAATGTTTGAGTGATCAAGAATTGTGAATAAGAATACATACCAGGAAAGTCAATTGAGCATGCATTGTAATATGATATATATGTGAGTGTGTGAATGATTGAATAAGTATATGATCGACAAATTAATGATATATGAAATATGTGTGTATTGCATGAAGATAGATATACAAGATTGAACATTACCATCCAGACGTTTTCGGATCATGAAAGAAATAGCTAATCGGGAGCACGTTGTGAGTAACCTATATGTTCTCACTAGGATTGACTTATCTCCGTTTAATTCCCAATTATTGCACTGTTAATGATCTGATTGTGATTGTGATAATTCTGGACATTAATAGTCCGAGGAGATTGATATTTGGGAATGTATTGGAAGTGTTATGTTTGCATCTGAATTCTGAAAAATATCTGTATATTCAATGAAAGTTTAATGCCGAACTAAAATTCGATGAATATGAGTTTCTGTCTATACATCATGAATAAATGATATCGTTAGCATATTTTGTGATTTGATGCATCACATTAATATGTATGATCAGATAAACGCATTGTGACCAAAGTAACTAGTTTGAAAGAGCTTTAAGCTCATAAATCTGTAATCTACACGTAGAGCCTGGCTCTGTGATTAATGAGCTTGGTACCCATAATAGGTATGGAATAGTATCTGTATCTATATCTAAAGTCGCTCGATCACAACAAATAATAACGAATGTGGAGTCTCATATGCATTTACATTTGTACGTTTATGATTATGAATTATATGATCATGAATCCATTTCTAAAATTGTGATGATAATGTGATATGCTATATTTTTGTAATTATTGATAAAGTGATTGATATATAAAATGTGTGACATTCAATATGTCGTATTGAGATAAGAAATGTTGTGAATTTGGATGGATGTAATATATTTGTTTATTTGCCATGAGTGAGCACATCAATGATGGTTCACTCACTGAGTTCGCAAAACTCATCAAAAATTGCAACGTGGCTTTTCAGTTACAAGAGAGGAGACATAGTTTCTAACACAGACTAATACTGTTGATTTTGGACTAAAGAATGGCTCAAACGTCTGTCAGCTAACATCTGAAGAGTTATAGATTGTGTGTATGTAGTTCTCAATTCATGTAGATCTTTTGTATAAAGAGTGATAAACTCTTAGATGCTTTGATGATGTAAATATTTGTTTAAATGAAAGTTCTGCTACGATGTAAATTTTGTTAATAAATGAAATGAGTAGTTGAGTTTTTAAGTATTATTTTATTCTATATGATGCCATATAAGTGTATAAGATTGCTTTAACATGTCACTGTCATAGGGTATGTTCTAGAATTTCCTCTGGATGTTCAGGTGTATACTCTATGGTAGTAGGGTGTTACATTAAGATTGAGCATAATGCATTCCAAAGAAAACTTACATATACATAAATGATTTGTTTGCATATGTATTGCTCATATGTGTATAGTATGATCATACAAGTGTGATTTTGACACCCTTCTAATGGTGATTAGTTATGACTTACATGCATGAAAACAGATATAGATTTTATGACTTGAAATGTATATCATATTATTTGCTAATATATGAATTGTGAAATTTGCAAATGGTTAAAGGAAATGTTATAGTGCCTACTCTATTGTCTTGGTTATGGATAAATAGGCATGTTTATAGGAATATAGTGCAGCTACTACGGTTTGACACCATCAGTGTCCACAATTCAATACCTTCGAGTATCCACAGTTCGATACCTTCGGGTATTCACGGTTTGATATCCTCAAATATCCACAGCACCTGTTATCCACACCCACAGAAAATGTGCAAGCCTAACACTAAAAGTAAAGTAAAGAGATATAAATAAGAAATACAGTATGACAACATAAATAATCGATATATGAATGAGCATTTGCATTTGTATTGATAATTGTATCATTGAGTGTTGACCATCAATGTTTGAGATAGTCAACACTCAATGATATCAATGTTTAAGTTTTTAAGGTGAATTTTTGGTATATGAAAAAAATATTGAAACATGTTTGCATTATTTATTTGATTAAGTATGCCATCATTATTTATATTTGTGTGATGTTCATGAATGTATGTGCTTGGCGAATGACTGTTATAAGTGGTCATCCACACTCAGTGTTTCCCCACTAAGTTTTCAAGCTTAGCAAGAGTGTTAATCCGTGTAGGTCCAAGTTATAGGAGTGAGGTACAGAGAACATTTATAGGGAACAAGGCCAACAGATAGAAGAAAAAGAACTTTTGGAAGGTGTTTTTAGTTACAAATGATTGCACATGTGATGAAGAAAGGAAATTGTATGTTTTCTTTTGGATTACCACCTAAATATAAAGATGTATTACTACTGTTAAATGATAATGTTAAGCATTGGGGAGTTTTTTAATGTGTATATGTAAAGCATTTAATAGAATTGTATACCTTGACTGTATACCTTGAATGCATGTCAAGGTATTTGGTTGATATATGTGTGGATGGTTAAAAACCTTGAATGCGTGTCAAGGTTTTTAATCTTTTGACCTGCACCTTGTTTTTATTTCTGTAACCTACATCATTCGTATATTGTCTTACATGCATGTGGGTCCACTGGAAACAGCCTCTCTACTATGTAGGGTATCGGACCTCCCTAGACTCAGCTTCATTGCGGGATTTCGGACTGGGTGATGATGATGATGATGATGATGATGATGATGTGTAGATGGTTGTAGGTTCTGTATAGAAAGTGTTATAGGATTCATCACTTAGGTACTATTTGTTTGATATTGAATTTTCATAGTATTTGTCTTTGTTTGAGTTCATTATTGTTTCAACCTTAGTTTAGTTTGTTTAGTTTACTTTTTAATTAAATTCATAATTTGATTTGACTATTAAATACTAGGAAAAAGTTTAATATTATTACTTACAATCCTCATAGGATCGACCTATATTTGCTAGTGCTAACTACAGCTTTACCATGCACTTATAGTTTAAATTGATAAATTCTTATAAGCTTAAGAAATAAAGTCAATTAGTCTCCAAGAGCCCTACAATATGGAATTTATTCATGATCAGATAATCCTTAATCATTTATTTTTCTTGGGGTAATTCATGCTCCTAATGTTCTAAGTAACTAACATAGAGTGGAGATAATGCTTGAGGCCATTTTCTTTTGATTTTTCTACATGTTTTACTCTTCATACTTTGTTCAACAACAGTTGCTTTTTCCTTAAGGACCTTGCCAGATGAACCCCCCTCCCATCTCCGCCCCATTAAAAGATCCAGCTAGATTTTAGAATATGATGTTCTTTATAAGGTGTATTTTGTAAAGCATCATCCATAAGATTCTTAAGCGTGATCCCTTGATTTTAAGGTGTCTCAAAACCTTTTTGGGAGGGTGTGGTAAGAGCATGCTCACTCACCTTATCTTGTGGAATGGATAATATTTCAATTAGATTTTCCTCCTGACTATTTTATGCTAGGATATTAAATAGCTCCTTGGAAAAACCTAACTTGTATCTCATTCCTGTATGAAAATTTTGTAGTTTTCACTAGTATCTGATCTTAATGATATCTTTTATATGTTCTCTATTTTCATCTAACCTCATTGTAGGTGGAATCTTAGGAAGTCTCGCATTCAATTTAACCTTCATGTAGATCCTTGTAAATCTTACTCTTTTCATAGAAGTAGTTAACTTATCCAAGCAAATAAAGTGTCTAATGCCACTAGCTAGGTGACCTAAGCTTACTTATGGTACTCCAAGGACAAGTTATAGAATCTAATCCATAAAGGAATGTGCTTCAACTTCATGTCTTTAAAGCTTAAGCTTGGCCTCCATTTTAATAATAGTAAAGGCTTTCATTAAATATAATAAGGTCTTGCTTCCAACAATTTTTGCATACTATAGATATCTACAAACTTTAACAAGAAGAGCTTATCATCGTTTAGATGCACATTCTCAAGGCAAGACTTCGATGAACTTCTTAAGGCCTAAGATTGAACCACAACATAGGTAAATTTTATCCACAAAGGAAGCCACAAGCATTCTAGACCATTTAGGCGTTCCTTTTTAAAGGATCTCAATAGGGGGAGAGACCATGTGAGTTCTAGAAAAAGGATAAGCTAAAGGCGAGGAATAAGGAATCTAAGCTTATCAAATGCTTTTTAAGTAGCACCCACTACTTGTCTCCACGTTCTCTTCGAGGAAGGAGGAAGTGGACTAGTAATGGTTTAAGTAATCATAAGCATCCCCAAGGATAAAAAGGAGAGGTCACAAAAATACCAAAAATTTTAGGTAGGGAATACATGATCGGTGGAGCAATATTTGGCATAAGAGGAGATGAGTTGTAGATAGTCTAAGGTTCTATTAGCAGGAATATAACAAAAGGAGAATAAAAAGTGTACGTGCCTAAAAGAAAGTCAGAGATGGAGTAAACAGTTAAAGAGGGGCTTTCTAGTTCCTTCCCTAATTGACTGAGAAAGAGCCTCACCTAAATAACTGATACAAAAGAAAATACTTCTAAATAAGACAAGGGTGAAAGAGAAAAAAAATTCTATAAAGAGGGCAGAGCATAGAATAAGCAGTCTTTTAACAAACCCTATCACTTAAAGATGGAATTTGAATTGCTTTTATTCTTAAAAAAGATAAAAGACCTCAACCAACATATATTGCCTCATTATGATGCTTTATTAGAACTCTTAATTGTCCGAGAGAACTTTATACAAGAATAAAAGAAATTTGAGATTGTAGAGTAGATGATGTTATCATCAAAAAAATGTTTAGAGCTCACATGATTACTAAAAGAAGAAGAAGAAGTAGTCCACTTAATCTCAAATAACCATTAATTCCTAGCTCTTGGGTGGCTTGGATATTTTATATGCTTAAACAATTTAAGATACTTTTTATTAACTTTATGTTATTCTCTTTCTTAATAAAATTTAATTAAAATATTCATTTCAAAAGTTTATGAAATAAATTGGTTTGTACCCTACTTTTTAAATCTTTTATTTAAAAAAATGAAAATTCTATAACAAACTTAACTCATCGTCTAAAAAGACAAGTGGAGTGTCTTAACACTTCATTTTGTAATTGATTGAGAAACTTTAATACTCAATTTAAGATATTTTTAGTTACTTTCTTTTAGATTATTTAGTTATATGATAAGATAATATGACGAGTCTATTGCAACTTAATGTTATCATTAGTTAATCTCTTTAAGGCCTACTATACACGTCCGTGACACACTTTAATTGGGCGTCAAGGAATGTCATTCGGGCCTTTGATTTAGCAAATAAATTGGGCTTAAAATATGGTTTAGATTCAATTTTGAAATTGTGTTGAATGGGTTGAACTCTTCTAATCAATGGGTTATCAAAGCATTTTAATTTGACAGACCCATTCATTTGCCTTTAGATTATGCCCACTTCTTTGTTGGAGGCTTTTGCAATTGCTTTGTGAAATTATTTCATCATTTCTTTCCATTAGGGTATCACAACTTTCAGTTGGGAGAGAATGAATAAAGGATTCTACATTTATGTCATCCCCAACTTCTACGAGGTTGAACAACTATTTGGCCTTTCAGCTAAATTAATTTACAAGTCTAGGTATTTAATATAATAAATGTCCAAAAGAGAATATCTTATTCTGACTTTCAGGGTAATTTAAGGACTTTCAGCCTTTAGTTTCTTTTTCTTTCATTTAAATATAAAAAAGAGATTCTATTATTCTTGCTACGTCATTCTATTTCTATACTACCTTGAGATGTACCCTTCAACAACTCCCAAGAGCTTAACAATTTTTTGGTAATTATTTTCAGTCATTGGTCAGCGAACAAAACTATTACGCCTATTCTTTGTTTATGCATTTTTCCATTTCTATTTTCCAAATTGAACTGATACTTGGAAAACGTATCAT
Source organism: Erythroxylum longipes (assembly GCA_027563885.1). Classification (NCBI taxonomy): domain Eukaryota; kingdom Viridiplantae; phylum Streptophyta; class Magnoliopsida; order Malpighiales; family Erythroxylaceae; genus Erythroxylum; species Erythroxylum longipes. Next base: position 7,370 of record JAOQMS010047205.1, on the reverse strand, counting down.
ATCTGAATGTGTCTTTAAAAAATTATGGACTCTTGCTTTCTTTGTAAGAGGCATGCATAGGTGGATAGGAAATATGCATAAACAAGAATCCATTGGTTTTGACAACAAACAAATTTTAAAACACAAATGGTATAACATGTAAAGCTAGACTAGTTTTGTTTTCTAATGCAATTAATGGCACGAGCTAATGAGGGCCATCCAAGTATCTAAATTGATAAAGAAATCTTGAGTTTAAGAATTAAAATTAAAAAAAGCCAATTGGAAGTATTAAAAGAAAAAAAAGATGAGAGGAAAGAGGAATTGGCGACCAACGAAGTAGGCATAGGAAAATAGCAAGGACACAAAAATTACTCTCATTAGAGAAGAACAGCCGTGTATATAAGAAAATTTAACTAAAAATAAGGTAAAGTTGTCATTATTACACTAAACAAGTTCTAAACATAAGCTAAAAAGAGAAAAGAGTTTACCTCTGATTGTGATACCAATACAAAAGACATTGCTGAGATTACTCGATAAAGAGACTCAGCGTTGTCTCTTGGCATTATGCATGTCTAGCAATTTATCCAGGTTTGTCAAGATCCATCCTTCATCCTTCTGAGCATACAATCTTTGATTAATAGAATCAACATATATGCTGAGGTTACCATAGCCATAGATCTGGTGACCATCATGCAGCCTGCCAGGTTTCGGCCTAAAGAGTAAGCCATGATGTTGTGCATGGGCCTCAACAACTTCTTTCAAAGTCATTTCCCCGTCCACACCCTTAGCATTAGCACCTGCAACTTCAACTCTCTGTTGAGCATGTGCTGCAACTCTCTGCTGACCCTCAAACTGCCTCTGCTCTTGTGCTCTAATGTAGCTAAGATTCTCCCTCAACCCAGGTTGTACTACTTCGACACCTTCAATTGCCCGGTCAATCATGTTGAGGCCCAGAGTGAATTGGTAACGGATATTTTCATGAGACTGGAGCTCTGGCGGCAGAAGTGCCTTCCACCCTGTATACCATTTATGTACCTCTTGCAAGTTTGGACTTGCACACAGCCAGTGATATAAGACCTGCAACCACTTGGCAAAGAAAAACCTCTCCATTAAATCAACCATAAGATGCAGTGGTATTGCGGAAGCCCAAGACATGACCCAATAAAATTGGTCAAGCTTCTGACTAGCTGGGTTTATTTGGAACTCCTGCAATGCCACCTGCAATTTTGGAACGATGAATCGACGCATAAGATTTTCCCAACTTGTTGGATCAAACACTGTTTTCCACGGTGACAAGATAGTGTATGCAGAGGCATCGCTTGGGTGCCAAGCATCAAGAACCATACTCAACTTCATTCGTATCATCTGATATAAACCCTCCAATTTTTGCCCAAGCTGTGGCAGCCATGGATGCACCCAAACATGGATTGGAACGGTCTCTCTTCGAGGATCCCACAAGTCCACAGCTGCAGACAATTTTGGCATAACTACATTATCCAATATACTCTGTGTCACAGATGTCGGCAACAACTTTTCCCATGACTCCATAAATCTAAGCATTGGCTCAGGATCCCTAGGCTCCCAAGTATTAGTACCTGATATTCTAACTGCAGGTAGAACCACTTCTGATACCAACTGGGTATATGGCGTGGATATATCCCAGATGTCATGGTTTTCCTCCCCTTGCAGCACATTCTTCCATATCTCTACGAGTCCCAATCCATGCATTGGATTCCTGAGGGGGTCCCATCCTTGAAACTCTCTAATGAATAGAGGCAAAGCAAATGAACAAGCAATGCAAGATAAGTTGCAAAGCTTAAAATCATCAGCATATTTCCTACGTAATTCTGTAAAATTCTTTGCAAGTGTGTCCAAGGTCATTGATCCTGAAGAAGTTTGTTCCTCTATATGGCTCAAGACACTCATGATTTCCTCCATGTTATCTAATTGCTTTTTCTGTCGTGCAGCCTCTATTTCCAACTTTTCCTTCTCCTTCTGCAAGCTAATAGCTGTCTCCCTCTCATTTCTCAAATCCCTATCAATCTTTTGGATATCAAGTTCAGCCAAATCCACAATCAACCTCACATTGTGCTGAAGCTCAGGCATTGGGACATCACTATCCCTTGCTTTCTCTTCCGCATTTAGATTCTCCAAATTTGTCAACACCCTCACCTGTGGTCCACGCATATCAAGCACCTTTTGTACAACTTCAAAACCCTCCTCTTCCTTTTTTGCCAGCAGCTTCTCTGCTGTCACATACTGTTCCTGCTTCTTCTTCCTTCCCTTCATCCATAGCCTCTCCTTTGCTTTGTCCACAGTTTGAGTCTGGATCTTCTTCTCATCCTCCAACTGAGGTAACTTATTCGAAGCTTCTTTAAAATCATTGAAACCCATACCCATATTCTTTGGTCTCATCCTGGCTTCAATAGGGGCAACAATTCCTTGCTGATTTTTCCCCAACCCTCCACCCTTATAACCCATTTTCTCCAACAACTTCATCCCAATCCCTTTAGTATATTTCTCAAACTCCCCAACATCCCCTGCTCTCACTTTCCTCACTTCCCCTCCATCTTTTACTTTCTTCTCTTTCCTCTCTCGCTCCCTCCTTTGTGCCCCCTCCTTTATCCTCCTCCCCAACTCCGTCGGCAAGAAATTATCCTCCTCATCATCACCAACACCATCATCCTCTAACCCTTCACTATTCTTAAGCCCATTTCTATCACTAATCCCCGAGTTAAACCCTATCCCTACATTAAAGCCCCGACCCGAACTCGACCCAGAACCAGACCCCAAACCAGGCCTTTCATTATCATCAACAAACATATCATCAACAACAACATTCTCTTCTTTCAAATTCCTATCAATTTCCTTATCAGGCATCACAGGTCCTGCAAAAGCACACATTTTTACGTCACTTTCTGTAACCAAATGCGATAATAAACATGGGTTTTGAAGTTTTCTATACGTGCCTGTGGAAACGAAGTTTACAGGCTTAGTGAGGTCAGCCTTCCGGCCAAAGTCTCGATCTTTTCGACGCTTCCGGGATGAGGAGCCACCACCGTCCTCATCGTCGTCTGAATCGGAATTATAAGCGAAAACACCGTAGAGAACGTCGTCTTTGGTCTGCTTCCGCTTCTCTTTACGCTTCTCGTAGAAGAACTCGCCGTCTCTCCAAACACCGCCCTCGTAATCGTTGTCCATTCCAAATCTCTCCATCTCCTGATAATCGTCCATATTCAATTACTCTCTCTCTAGCTTCCCCGTACGTGTGTGTCTAAGTATGGAATTTGATTCAGACTGCGAGAACAAACGCCGTAGGGATTTAATTAGGCCTCGCCGGAGTGAGGGCGGAACGATTGTGCTCCGTAGTCTATGAGGCTTCGAATGGGCCTTCTTTAGATACTGTTACAATTTTTTTCTAAGAAGTAAATCTTTTATATTCTCATGTTTGAATTCTCTTTAATCGATGAAATAATTAAAATGAGAAGAGTTTTGCTTTGAGAAATAAGTGAAGGATTGTACCTTTTTTTTTTGGGGATAAATAAATAATAAAAAGGCTCTGATCAAATTCTAAAACAACAGCGAAAGTGACGAGATATAGGGACGGTAACGAGTCGGCCTATGAGCTAGCTCTCATTAATTTTTTTAAAATAATTTTTTAAAAATTAAAAATATAAAATAATTTATTTTTTAATTAAATCAGGGTTTGAATTATTTAGATTTAAATTTATTTGAGGCTCAACTCTTCTAAATAAAACGATGTTATTTTATTTAGAATAATTGAACCTCGAGTTTATCCAGGCCTAGGCCTAGCCTATGAATCAACTCATTAAAAACAACTAAATTTAAGCGTATGGGTTAAAAATTGTTATCCCTACCTAGATATATAATACAAAATTTTTAAGGTAATTAAGTCATTCCATTAATTTTAACAAAAGTACAATCAATCTTCACAAAGAAACAGATCGTACATGAGTAAGGTGGCTAAGTGAACTGTGGCTGAAGCCATCCATATAGAAAGAGAGCATGTTTCAACCTACATCTCAAACCTCCAGGCCCTGCACAAATAATGTGTTACAACCTCCCAAAGCAAGTTTCTGTTGCAGAGAAGAAACAAATCAGAGTCAATTCCCCTGGCTAAGGCAGCTAGACGCAAGTTTGAATAGGAATCTATTTAGGACAAGTCTTGGCCTAGTCTTAATGATAATTATGTTGTTCGTCTTAAGCTAACATTCCAAAGTCTATCTTGCATTGTTTTCTTTCACACTTATGCCCCAATCCGAACAAAAAGCCCATTTCAATGTTCCTGATCACACTCAAAGAAAAGATGTTCATGACCACACTGTTCTGTTCAACTCCAAATAATACATATTACGGGCAATCAATTGTGAACTTCATCATATCCCTTGCAGCAAGTCCTTGAGATTGAAGCCACTGTGAGAATCCCAAACCAAGTCAAACCATGTCATTCTAGTAAAGATTCAATTAGTAGTTTTTGTAGGATATTTTAGTGAATTTTAGACTTATATCATGTGTCCAATAGATACAGTCATGTTTACTATAAGATTCCTTAGAAGCCACGTGTAGAATGAAATGGTCAGTGCCATGATTCATTCTGTATGAGGTCACAGAACTTAGTTGAAGTAGGAATAATGGCCTTTCGTGAGTTAAAATCTCAGAGAGGACCAATGGAGAGCCAATTATCAATCACGAAATCAGTCTTATAAGGGATGTCAATTTTTGACAGTTGGGATGATTATTGAGCATCTTCGATAAGAAAGCAGTCTATTGGCATATTTTTAGTGAAAAAACAGTTATTTTTAATTTCTCAAAAAAAAAAGGCCCAGCCCAATCGGTCCAATTTTAGCTTGGATTGACAAAATTACATGGGTCAAAAGTAGTCGACCTGGCCCGACCCATGACGCGAATATTACTTCAAAAAGGATGTCGTTTTATCAAAAACGATATCATTTTTGACATTTTTAAAAAAAATTATAAGATTGGCCAGGTTGACCTGGCCTGCTAGTCGCTCATCAGGGCACGAGCTAGGCCACAGGCTACCCTAGCCTATGATCAAGCTGGACTTAGCTCAACTCATTGATATTCCTAAGTTCTATAGACATTTCGAAGTATGTACTTAATATGACCTTGCATGATATTCCTAGTATTCCAGTCAATACTTGAAATTTTGATGCTAGTAGTGACCTTTCCAAATAAAGTCCGTTATGAGCTTGTCTATTATCTTCATGACTACCTCTGGCAATGCTAGATGTGAACAGTAGTAGATACTGAGATTATTGAGCACACTGATAGCTAGTTGTAGTCTGCTTCTATAGGACAAGTACCTATTGCACTAAGAATGTGGTCTTTTCTCTGTTGAGCTCACTAGTGGTTTGTAATCCATTACATTGAAGCTCCTGGCTAAGATAGGTTCTCCTAAATACCTGAAAGGTGATTGCTTCAGCTTTAAGCCAAGTGAAGAAGGAATAATCTCATCATACCAATCTGATGAAACTGATATATACATGGAGCTCTTGTTAGGATTTAATCTTAACACTGAAACTTTCTTAAAAGTCTGTAGAGATTTAATGAGTCATCTTATTGAATTATAGTCTAGTCCATTAAGCATAAGAAGATCATTTGTAAATGCAATTAATTTTGGAGTTTGAAGTATCTATGGTGGTAATTAAAGTCAAGGGTCGTAGCAATATTCAGTAAAGCAATTCTCCTCAGGATATCCATTGTAATTACAAATAGGTAATAAGACAAGGGGCCTCCTCGCCTAAGACTCCTAGCTGCTTTGAAGAGATTTAAAGGCCCTTCATTCACCATTACTACAAAAGAAATTAAGGAGATATAAACTTTGATCCTACCTATAAACCTGTAAGGAGATCCAAGAGCAAGCATATAGTTCAAAATAAATTCCCAATTGACATAATCGAGGCTTTATTGAAATCAAATTTCAATGCACAACTCTTGATATATTTTTTTTAAAGAGTAATCTCCAAAATGCTCTTGTGTAAGGCATATGTTGATACCAATACTTCTACCACTTACATTGGCAACCTTGGCAAGGATTGATGACATTAGGAAGTGTACTCTTCAACCTACTAGCAACTATCTTATAAATCAATCTATAAACCACATTGCAACATGAAATGTGCCAATAATCATTTAGGCTAGAGGGGTTGGAGACTTTAGAACAAGACATATAAAAGTTTTGTTCAATTCAGGCAGTAATTTACTTTTATTTTTTAAAAAACAAAGGACCTGTTTGATTCCAAGTAGCTTTAAAAGATTTGGCATGGAAGCCAGAAGGACCAAGTGCCTTGCTAAGATTAAATGAGAATAAAACAAACTTGATCTCTTCTTAAGGTGACTTCCCTGATTAGATATGTGCACGTTGTGTTGAGAGGGAATTGGTGAGCTCCACAACTAGGGCTCTGATTTCATTGCTCCTTCCCAAATATCACGCTCCGCATGTTAAAGTCCTATCCAAGTTCGTTACACGAGATGTGGACAAAGTGGATTTACGCAATTTCTTTGATTTTATGCTACTCATTGACTAAATTCCCATTCGAGTCCCTTAAAGATAAGATTATAACCTTGTTCCTGCTTCCTCGTATCTATGGTGGAATTTGGAGTTCCTATCTCTTTACTTCAACTATAGGATTTTAGACTTTTGCATCAATTATGAGTTGTATGTTGCCAATATCTTGTAATAATTCTTAAACTCTGATGCTTCCTTAGCTTTGAGTATTGGGTTGTGTGGACCAATTCTAAGGGCCTCCTAAGCTTCCCTTTTGTCAATCTATAAGGGATCCTAAATTATGTTTCAATAACTTCTTATATTCTAATTTGTTCTCCTTTAACATTCTCACACATTTGTAACCTTGGGAACCTTTACAATCTATGTACAACCCTTTGTCAGTTACTAGTTCAAACTAAAACTGATGCAACAGAGAGTTGAAAAACTTGAAAGGAGGCTTCCTTTTACACCTCTGTTGATTTAGCTCTATTTAACCAATATGTGGCTAGAAATCAGGGAACTATTAGGATGTGCAAAACTCCAAGGATAAGTGTGCAGCCAAAGACTATTCACTAGACACCTATCTAACTCCCTTTGCGTGAATCTAACACCGCTTCGTCGATTTCTCTATGTGTAAAGTGAACCTATATATCTAAGATCCATCAACCCCCGAGTCAAAGTGAGAATGAATAATTCATGGAATCTTACACGAGCATGTTTTACGTTACTATCTGTGTCATTAGGAGAAGGTGGAATTATAGTCTGTTGGTGTATGCCCTTGTAGCCAATTTTGGTTGTAATTTTAATTGTATAAAATTAGTTTTATTCAATAAAAAGGCAATCTTTATCTTTGAGTATTTTT
>JAOQMS010047201.1:0-32336 GCA_027563885.1 Erythroxylum longipes | reverse complement strand
TAAAAACATCTTAATTTAATTTATAAATTTAATTTAATAATTATTAATAAATATAATTAAATTTAAAAACATTTTTAAAATATATTATATATTTCAAAAAAATTTGATTTAATAATTAAAAATATATATAAATAAAATAAATATTAGTTTATAAATACTAAATTTTAAATTATTTATTTTTAAAAATTAAATACTTTATTAATACTTTATTAATAAATATGATATTTATTTTAATTTTAATTTAATGTATAATTATTATTAGTAATAAGATATTTATTTTCTTAAAAAATAAAAATTATAATAAAAGTTAAAGTAATCAATAAATTTAAAAATATTTGAAAGAGAGGGGGGGTTGCAATTTAGTCCCTAGATTTTTTAATTTTTTCGGTATTGGTCGGTATTTAGTTGGTATTTATAATACCGACCGGTACCAACCGGTATTGGCCGGTACCTACCGGTATTTAAACCCGGTACCAAAATTAAAATTTCGATACCGTTTTTCAGCCAGTAAGGTACGTACTGTCCGGTACAGGCCGGTACGGTACGTAATTCAAAATACTGATCTGGGTCATTGAGAAATTACCCAAAAACTCATTTTAATAAAGGATATTTATTAATGAATATTGTATAAAATAAAATGAATGAATGAATTTTTATAAATATATTTCACCTTAAACTTCTTTTAGTAATGGACTGATTATATCCCCTGTGGTGGTACAATGTCACGTCGGATGTGAAACAAGAACTAGGTAGCTGCGGAAAACAAAATTGGAAACAGAACAGCTTTAACCTCTTAAATTTATAACTGAAAACTACTAGAATAGAAGTTAACTTAGATCCTACGAGTAAAAGAATGAAAACAATTCTCAAGGATGGTATGCTAATTAATAGTTTGTTGCGATGAGTTCTGGAAAGTCTTCTTCAGATTGCTCATTGCTTGGCTTCATCATATTTGTCCCACATGACATCATTCAACTAACAACATTTCGTACAAGTATAGACAAAAGGAAAACCAGCTATTCAGAAGCTCATTACACATTGAAAAACTAATCTACTTTGTCTGTCACCTGCATGTGAGTTTAAAAAAGGAGTGGAGGATTTAATTGAAAGAACACAAATACTTATTGTACTAAATTGAAAATATTACACCACTCACTCTCACACAATTATTTCTTTCTACAACTCTGTTTTTTTTTTAAATGGATACACTTACAATATCAAAGGCCTCCTATTTATACTAAAAGATGCAAGGAAGAGACAAAAACTAAATTAATACAAAGTTGAAAAACTTAATTTCGTGACCATTATTTTTGACAATTTCAAAATAAAAACAAACTTAATTTCGGTGGATAGTGTTAATTTTCAATACTCGCCCTCAACATCAACCCTCACTATTTGCACTGTGTCGAACTGATAGCGAAACATTTCGAACTTGCCTGTACTCAAACTTTTTGTAAATAAGTCCGCATCTTGATCATTCATCTTGATGTTTCTCATCTCATTTTCTTCTTGCAGAACTTTTTTTCTAATAAAGTGATAGGGCACTTTGACATGTTTAGTTCTTGCATGAAAAATCGAATTCTCTGCCAAGCGAATTGCTGACTGATTGTCACAGTACAACAAAACTGCATAATCTACTGGTTGATGTAGATTATTCATCAGCTGTATCAACCGTGTACTCTCTTGAGCTGCCATTGTTGCTGCTCAATACTCAGCTTCAATGGTTGACAATGATACCGTTAGCTGTCTCTTACTACACCAAGAAATTGTTCCGGATCTAAGCTTAAACACATACCTAGTTGTTGATCTCCTGGTGTCATGATCTCCTGTATAGTAGCATCACAATAACCAACTAACTTGCAGCCTTCACCTTTCTTGTACAAAAGACCATAGTCAATTGTACTCTTTACATATCTCAGTATTCGTTGAATTGCTTCCAAATGAGGCTTATTTAGATTTTGCATGTATTGACTCATTACACCAACTGTATAAGAAGTGTCAGGTCAAGTTAAGGTTAAGTAGATCAGACTACCTACTAATTGTTGATACATTGTTGCATCTTCCAAATCTTTTCCTTCATGTGCACATATTTTGGCATTTGGTTCCATCGGCGTCAAAATTAGCTTGCATTCAAGCATTTCGAACCTCTTCAACAAATCATTGGCATATTTCTATTGACAGAGAAATATTCCTTCCTGTGTGCGATCAACCTCTAGACCAAGAAAGTGCTTGAGTTGTCTAAAATCCTTCATCTGGAAACGTACTGATAAATTTTACTTAGTTCGAAGAATTTCTGCCTCATCATTACCAGTTAGGATTAGATCATCCACGTACACTAGCACGATAGCTAGCTTACCTTTTTTGGCTTTGACAAACAAGTTGAAATCTGCAGATGTTACTGAATAACCACTTTGCATTAAAAATTCAGCAATCTTACCATACTATGCCCTGGGTGCTTGTTTCAATTCATAAAGTTCTTTACGCAGCTTACACACATATTCAGGATGATCTTGGCTCTGAAAACCCATTGGCTGGATCATGTAGATCTCCCGATCCGGCTCTCCATGAAGAAAAGCATTCTTCACATCCATCTGCCACAAATTCTGGTCTTTGTTGGCTGCAAGTGCAAGTAGGACTCGAACAGTTGTAAGTTTCGCCACTGGACTAAATGTTTCATCATAGTTTAGTCCATATTGTTGAGAGAAACCACGAGCTACCAATCACGCCTTGTACCTCTCAATTGACCCATCTGGCCGCCGTTTTATCTTGTAAACCCACTTATAGGATATAGGTTTAAAATCTTTTGGCTTTGGCACTAGATCCTAAGTCTAATTTTGCTCAAGTGCATTTATCTCTTCTTTCATAGCTGTCATCACTCAGAATTATGTGATGCTTCTTCGAACGTCTTAGGCTCTATTATAGTTTCTTCTTCAACTATGGTTGCATTGGCATATTTGGGATTTGGCCTTAGTGTTCTTGTTGACCTTCAGAGTTAAGATTGTGGAGTGGATTCTTCTGTTTCACTAGGCCCACCTTCTTTGTTTGGTTGTTGATATACACCAGTTTTCCAAGGATTTTGAGTCACACTTTGTTCAACATCATCACTGTTTAGATCTCTTGATTCATCTAAACTTGGTTGGAGTTGAATAGTATGCTCCCCTATCTTTTGTTGTAGCTTGTCACTAAATTCTCTTAAGTCTGGCAACACCTCCTTCTCTGAGGACCACCAAGAAAATGCTTCATCGAATACCACACCTCATGAAGTGTAACATCTTTCACTCAATGCATCGCAACATTTTCACCCCTTTCTCTGGCTGTCGTATCCCAAAAAGATACATTTAACAGCTTTCTTGTCAAACTTGCTCCGTAAATGATCAGGAACAAACACATAACATACACAGCTAAATACTCGAAAGTAACTAACTGTGAGCTTCATGTTCCATAGTTTCTCAAAAGGTGAAACAATCCTAACCTCGGTTGAGGAAGCCTATTGATTACAAAGGCTGTAGTCCTCATTGCTTCAGCCCAAAACCTTCCCGGTATGTTTTCTGCATGAAGCATACTTCGACAAATTTCTGTAAGATGCCTGTTCTTTCTTTCCGTTATACCATTTTGTTGTGGCATATTGGCGTAAGTGTACTGATGATGTATTCAACATTCCCTTAGGTATTGAGAGAACTCGCTTGAGCTATATTCTCCTCTGTTGTTTATGCGCAAGCAACGGATCTTATTTCCCACTTCTCCTTCAGTCAATTCTCTGAACTCTTTAAACTTTAAGAATCTGTCAGATTTTTCTTTCATAAAGAAAATCCACATATATCTGGAGAAGTAATCAATGACTTTCGCCATGTACCGCATATTGCCAATTGACTATTGCTTAACTGTTCCAAACACATCAGAGTGAACTAACTCTAACAGTTCCTTTGCTTTAAACTTTGACTCCTAGTATGGTAATTGGTGTGCTTTACCATACTGACATCCCTCATATACCTTTTTTTTTTCTCACTTCTAGTTAAGGAAGCCTATGAAGCATCGAATTCTTCATCATCACATTTAGCTTGGAAGAGCTAATGTGACCTAACTGTGTGTGCCATAGATCTGCTATTTTATTTTTTCTTGTCCTATCTACATATGCAGACTTTGCTGACATCACGTAGACTGACTCCAATCGTCGCCCTTCCAATGTTGGTGTTTCTGATATTTTGAGGTCACGATACACTTTCATGTCTTGCGGACCGAATAAGACATAGTGGCCAGATGATGTCAATTGAGCCTAAGATAGCAAGTTTTCTTCATTCCAGGGACATGGTAAAAATCTTGAAGTGGCACCTAATTGGAATTAAATCAAGGCGTAACTATCGTTCTACCGATGTGAGTTATCGGTAACCTTGAGTTGTCGACTGTCACCACAACACGACCTCCGTTGTACTCAGACAGGTTTTGCAACTTCTGTTTATCACCCGTCATATGATTTGAGCAGCTAGAATCTACGATCCAATCATTCTTGTAGTTGATCCGTTCTGGTGTTTTTACCGTGAGAGCTAATTCTTTTTCCTCCGTAGAGAATAACGCATCAGCATCCTAGCCATCTTCGCTATTCTCCTTAGAACTGGAAGTAGCAGTATTACTTTCAACAAGCTTTTTCTTGGATCAACAATCTTTCTCCATGTGGCCCATCTTTCCATATTTGTAACATTAGCCATCAAACTTTCTACTATTACCGCAATTCTTGGAAACTCCCCCTGGACAAAAGCTTCCCTTTCCTTGGTGACTTTTTTCCCTGCCGCCATCCTTTTTAGAGTCACTACCAGTATATCTTTTAGTAATATCTTTGCTTTTGCTGGAGTAGAGCGCTTTCTCTTCTCCCTTCAGCGAGACTCCTCCCATTTGCTTGGCCATAGCTTCTTGATCTGCCAGTAAATTTTCGAACTCAATAAGTGATGGTTGTGTCGACCATCCTTGTACAGCGGCAACAAACCATCGATATTTAGGTCTCAAATCATGGATAATTATTCTCTTTATCCTGGTTTCCCAATAGGAGCTGTTGGATCTAACTTTGAAATTTTGCGACAAATCAACTTCACCTTGTGGAAGTATTGAGCAATTGTTATGTCGCATTGCGCCATCAACAATAGCTCGTTCTCGAGAAGTTGTAGTCTTGTATCATTCTTCTTTGAAAAGAGTGTGATAAAAGTGTCCCACGCTTCCTTCAGTGTTTTGGCATCCCGGATGTGCTCTATCATTTCTTCTTTAATTGTGGTCTTTAAAGCAAACATCTCCTTGCTTGCTTTAATTTTCAACTTTCGCAAAATGCCATTGGCATCTTCTCTTTCCGGTTGTGTAACTTCACCACCACCGACAATCTCCACAAGGTCCTAACCTTGTAAATAGGACTCCATACATATTGACCACGTGTTGTAGTTTTTGTTGTTGAGCTTCTTGATTCGTCCAACTACTTGAAGGTCACCTATCGTATCGGTAAGACTTTTACTATATTGAACAAACTTGACTAACAAATTTGCAGAGTACTAAACTCCTCATGACTCAAGATAGCTCCACCAAGAACGATCCCTGACCGTCCCACTTTGAGAGACCACAAATAATTATATTTTGATGTGAAAGGTCAGACAATGTTGCAACCACAAAGCATACTAAGAATAATCGGGCTCTGATACTAATTGTTGAGTTTAAAAAAGGAGTGGAGGATTTAATTGAAAGAACATAAATACTTATTGTACTAAATTGAAAAATTACACCACTCACTCTCACACAACTATTTCTTTCTACAACTCTCTGTTTTTCTTTAATGGATACACTTCCAATATCAAAGGCCTCTTATTTATACTAAAAGATGCAAGGAAGAGACAAAAACTAAATTAATGCAAAGTTGAAAAACTTAATTTCGGTGGCCACTATTTTTGACAAAAGCAAGCTTAATTTCCATGGCCTTGACAATTGTAAAACAAAAGCAAACTTAATTTCGTGGCCATTGTTTTTGACAAGTTGAAAATAAAAACAAACTTAATTTAGGTGGATGGTGTTGATTTTCAACATTGCACTCTGTGTGTATGATGCATCACAAACCAAACCATATCCTCGTAATTTAGCAAACACTTTGTTTCACATTCACCTCTGTTTCCTGAACGTAAAGGTACCATTGTCTCTAAACTCTATGTCAAGTCTTATCTTTATCGATGCCATTGCAGCCGCTTGGTTTCTGCTTACATCTGGGAGTTTAAAGACATAAAATATTTCATTTAGTACTATAGTTTTGCAAGAAAACAAAAGTTTACTCTCTGAACTTGAGAGCTGGCACAACACTGGGCATAATGATTTGACTTTAATGCCAATTATAGATTTATAGAGCACTAAATAAAACTTACACAAACATTAACATAATCTCATGCATATTCGGAAACGTTTATATATGTGCTGCCTATTTAATGATGTTACATGTTACCTTTAACAATTTTTAATCCACAATTATCTCAAATTCTGCATCATCCTCTGCTTACTATTATGTGTTGTGTTTCTTGTGCACTAGTAGACAACTGAATTCACGCTTCACATTTCATTTTCTTAATTTCTACATCAAAATGAATAACAAGTAAAAGAGCAATTCTCATTAATGATGCAACAAATTAGAGAGATATGCTCTGTCCTCTCTCTAACCTCTAGCTTCAACCAACCTATAGCTACGATCATTGCTTCTCCTCCCTCTACTACTACCACTCCCCTTCCTCCACCTAGCCCTCCTCACTACCATTCTTTCTTGTGAATTTCTTCCTTCCACCTTCCCTCACACTTCCATTTGCCTTTCTCACCCATATTAGAACATATCTACCACAAGGGCATATTCGTCCATTCCTTTCCTACCCATTTTCCCACCTCCCTGCTTTTCCCCTTTTAGAATCTGTCTCCACCACTTTCACCAATGCTTACACTACAGAACACTTCCCTTACGCCAAAACAATGACTTGATAAGGAGGATTTTCCTCCTTTACCCTCACCCTCTTCCTCACCTTCATCCATAGGAGCAGCTGTAAAACCTCTCCTTGCCCCATCTCAAACTCCTTCACCAGCTCCCTCCCCTCCCCACACTACAACCACTTCCCTTAACCCCCTACAACTTCTAATCCATCGACTAAGAAGAGAACCTGGAAGTAAGTGGTGGGTGGTGGTTCTGCAGATCTTGCTCTACACTTCTACTCCCCAAAACAGAAGATGGTCGTTCTATTGTTTTTCCAGACATAGAAACATTACAGGAGAGGGTCAAATCTTAAAAAAACTCCCTGATTGGGCTTTTTTGTGATAAAAGACCGGCTTTTCCTATTATCCTAAGATGAGCAAAATCAGTTTGGAAGAACAAAGGTTTTGCGGAGGCTGTAATTGCAGAAGACAAATACATTCTGTTCATATTTTCCTCCAAAGCACAAGCATTAAAAGTAGTAGAAGAAGGGCCATGGCATGTTACAAATTTCTCACTATTTTTGCAGCCATGGTAGCCAAGTTTTCATATTGATTGTAAGGAAAAGAGATCAGTGCCAATGTGGGTAAATCTCTTTAATGTCCCTCTTGAATATTAGACAACTAAAGGCTTGAGTATGATTGCTAGTTTTCTCGGTAAACCCCTATGTCTGGATGAAAATAAAGCAAATAGAAGGAGGTTGGGGTATGCCAGAATCTACATTAATATAGATCTTTCCAACTTACTGGAATCTATTCCTATTATGAGATTGGGGCTTGATGGTTCCTTATATGAGGATAATGTGCTAGTTCAATACCAATGGAAGTCATCCCTTTATGTTCAAGGTAAAAAAATGGATACCTACGGGTAAGATTTTCATTAGAGGGGACTATGAGGAATTGATGGGTGCTGAACTTACAACTCCTAAAGAAAGACAGAATGAGGAAATCATATCTATGCCTATACCTAAGGATGGTCAAGGAAAAAATGAACTAGAAGGTGAAGGGGAAATAATGGAGATGCTAGATGAAGTTGGGGGAATGTGATGTAGGACAAGGAGATTTTGGTATAGCTAATGCTGATGGTAATGGAGAAGAGGTTACTGTGGCTTGTCTAAATAAGGAGCAATTATTAACTAACTCTTAAGCCAACCTTGGGGATAACCCTAAAGGATTTGATCTAAAGGAAATGATTGGTACTAATACGGATAATAAGGAGGAAGATCCTATTATTGGTGAATTTCTGGTAGTCACTAAAAAGAAAACCAGCAGGAGCAAAAGGAAGGGCTCTAAAATCAACTTTGTTTAAATTATGAAGATCTTAGCATGGAATGTGAGGGGGATCAACTGCCTGACAAAACTTTTGGCTTTAAAGGATTTTGTCTATCACACAAATCCATGGATTTTTGCTCTTTTGAAAACTAAAATTAGATATGAAAATCTTAAATTATTGAATAAGCTGGGTTCTAAGTGGAAATTTGTCTCTAACCATCAAGCCCATAGGTATGGGAGAATCGTTATTGGATATGATCCTTCTTTGGTAAATGTTTAAGTCTTTATTACAGAGACGCAAGCCATACACCTGAAATGTAATCTTATTCCAGTATATGTTGACATCTTTGTCTCTTTTATCTATGGTTCTAATCATGCTTTCCAGAGGAAACAATTATGGAATAGCTTAATCCAGTTTCAGAATATGGTTAATGGGGTATGGCTACTATGTGGAGATTTCAATTCTACATTATATAAAATGGAAGCTGAAGGGAACTTCAGTATGAGTTAATTTCTCAATTGATTTCAATGATTGTGTGGACCAGCTAGGAATCTTTGATCTAAAGTCACATGGCACTTCTATACCTAGAGTAATAAGCATAAGGGAAGATGGGCTTTAAGGAAAAAAACTTGATCGAACTATGGTGAATAAAGAGTGGACTACACAATTCCTGAATAGTGTAACTTCCTTTCTAGGCCCCTTATTCTCAAATCATATGCCTATGCAAATTGAAAACTTATCTCACACTCAGGGTCGAAGAAGGCTATTTAGGTTTCACAACCTATTGACTGATGATGAGGGATTCACTGAGGCATTGCATAAAGGATTGGGAGCTACAGTTAAAGGTACCCACTAGTTTGTATATGTCTAGAAGCTGAAAGCTATAAAAAAGGAGACGAAAACTTTTATGAGTAAAAGACCTTGCTCTACTGAGAAAGTAGTTACCTTAGCTGGAGAGGAACTAATAAGGGTTTAGCAGCAACTTGACTTAGATCCAACCAATGCTAGCCTATTGAATGCCGAGAAGACCCTACTAATGTCTTATCTTTCTAAAGCTAAGGATTATGACAACTTAATGGAGCAAAAAGCCAAATTT
Organism: Erythroxylum longipes; assembly: GCA_027563885.1. Lineage (NCBI taxonomy): Eukaryota > Viridiplantae > Streptophyta > Magnoliopsida > Malpighiales > Erythroxylaceae > Erythroxylum > Erythroxylum longipes. The sequence continues at coordinate 23,001 of JAOQMS010047201.1, read as the reverse complement.
AATTGGCTAAAAGATGGTGAAAGGTGCATAAAATTCTTTTTCAATTCGGTTTTATCCAGAAGGAATGCTAATAGAATATGCTCTCTAAAGCTACAAGATGGGGAGGAAATTTCAAATCCAGAGGACCTCCTTAAGGAAGCAGAGAGATACTTCAGGAGTTTTTATGGATACTCTCGGACCTTATCTAATTTAACCACTATTGATTCCTTAATTGAGAAAAAATGTCCCAGGAACAAGTTGCTGCTCTCATCAAACTAGTCGATGATAAAGAAATAGAATAGGTGATGTTTCAGATGCATCCGAATAAGTCTCCTGGTCCTGATGGTTTTAATGGTTATTTCTTTTAGAAGACATGGCAAGATATTGGACCTATAGTCAAAGAAGCAATACTGGAATTCTTCTATAATGGGATTCTATTGAAGGAGATAAAAAAACTCATTGTTTGATTCTTAAAACCTCTTGTTCCTCTACTTTGAATGACTACAAGCCTATTGCATGCACCAATTTCCTCTATAAGATTATTTCCAAAATCTTAGCAAATAGGCTGAAATTGGTACTTGATTTATTGATTTCTAATAATCAGAGTGCTTTCCTATAGGGTAGAAGAATTGGTGATAAATTTTCCATGGTTCAGGAGTTAATGAAAGGGACCAAAGGAAAAACAACCCACCAAATTGTACCATAAAGGTTGACTTCAAGAAAGCCTTTGATCATGTTGAATGGGACTTCATCTTACAGACTCTAAGACTCTTAGGGTTCCCAGAGGTATTTGTCACTTGGGTAAGGCATGCATAACCACTCCTACTTACTCCATCCTTGTTAATGGTACTCTGAAAGATTCATTTAGGGGTTTAAGATGGCTAAGACAAGGAGACCCTATCTCTACTTATCTCTTTATTATTTGCATGGAAGTCCTCAGTCAGTTAATCCAACAAAAAGTGGGAAACAATAGGTCCTTAAATTTCATTCTAAATGCAAGAAGGTAGGGCTGATCAACTTATATTTTGCGGATGACTTATTGCTTTTCTCTAAGGCTCATGGTAAGTCTATTGATCTACTTATGTCTACCCTGTCTGAATTTAGGGCACTTTCAGGTTTGGAGATTAACTTCTCTAAAAGCTAGTATGTTTTAGCTACAGGGGCAAATATAATGGAGAGAAAAATCTCCCAAATAACTGGAATGAATAGGAAACCTACCCCATTAACCTATTTGAGACTTCCCATAACCATAAAAAGAATCCAATTTTTGAAATGTCAGTCATTGATTGATAAGATATAAAGAAGATTGGGAATATGGTCAAACTGAGTGCTCTATTTTAGAGGGAGGCTATAACTTATAAAAGCAGTGCTGAATTCCCTTCATGTATACTGGTCCTTAAATATTTCTCTAACTAAAGGGGTTATCAAATCTATTGGGAAGATTTTCAGAAGATTCTTATGGGGGAACTTGAATTTAGACAGTCATTTTACTAAAGTTAAATGTTAGGAAGTTTGCAAATGGAAAGAGGAAAGAGGAAGGGGGATTAGGATTGATTTCAATTGCTTCCTTTAATAAAGGAGCCTTGATCAAAAATCTTTGGAATATTCTTATTGAGAAAAAATCTCTCTGGATCTGATGGGTGCACAACTATATTCTAAAAGGCTATAGCATTTGGTCTATACCTATTAAACCCTCATTCTCATGGCCCTTGTCTCAGTTATTGAAACTTAGACCTTTGTTTGAACCCATAGTTTCATAAAAGATTGCGAATGGAGAAAAGGCTTATTTGTTGTTTGACAATTAGACAGGGCAAGGATCCCTAATTAGACATCCTCAGGCACTTCAGATATGGTATGATGTTCCTATCAAGGCGAAGGTAAAATCTATCCTACTAAGAAGTCAATGGAATTTTCCAGTCGAGCTACAGTCTCTGATACCTAGCTATCAACTAAGTTAACAAAGAGAGGATACTTTCTATTGTCTCAACCTACCTCCTAATACCCTCAACATTTCAAAATTTATGAAGTGGCAAAATTGCAACAGCTCAAGACAAGCTTGGTTTCCTATTGTCTACCACAAATCACTTATGCCAAGTTCCTCTATCCTCCTATGGCTTACGGTGCTGAATAGATTAAGTGCTACAAATACATTACACTTTATGTCTACCTATTCAGATTGTGTGCTATGTAAGATAGAACCAGAATTAAGGGAGCATCTCTTCTTCAAATGTCCCTTCTCACAGTTCTTATGGAAGCAGATTAAGACATTAAATTTTATCTCTAATGTAAGTACAACCTTCACAGAAGCCATGGAATGGCTCATGAGGCTGACCCACACTCCTAGGTATAATGAGCATATATATATAATCTCCTTCGTCTCCTTCATTAAGGAAATTTGGCATGAAAGAAATAATAGGAGATTCCAGACTAAAACATGCACAAGGTAGGAGGTTCTCAACTCTCTGATTAGTGGTATCAGAGAATAAATTCTTTGTTCGACAAGGACCAAAGGTTTATACCCTAATTTAGCATTATCATGGAGAATCAACTTTTAATATTGTGCAGGGGTTCTTAAAAAGGGACGAAAGTTAGTACCTTTTTATTTTAGGCTCTACTAAGGCAGAAGACTCTATGTTAGATGAAATAAGGCCGATCCTATGGATTGTTGTCTGGAAGCACAATATAATCAATGTATGCTCTTAATACGAAAGGTTGACTTTGTTAAAGGAAGAAGACTAGCTCTCAACACAGATATGAAGCAAGATCTTACCTACAAGGTTGACCATCCTTATCATTGTAGTCCCTTGTTCATCTGGAAACACTGACACAAAAGAAGGAAAGTCGCACATCTAGAGAGAATGTGTCAGATCCTTCCATGTTGAGAGAAGTATTCTTCCGGAGCCCTTGCCAGAGACGCTAGTGATCAAGAATAAGAAGGATAAGTAAACACAAGCCAAATCCCTACCTTGATAGCTTGTCTGAAGAACGAGTTGAGGAGCGACATGAGAGTGACTCGAGAGATCTAACCTAATTTGGAAGCTTCTGGAGAAGCATCCGGATGGGGTAATCGATTAACCATAAAGGAACCTCTTTGTCTTTTATTGTTTGGCTATCCCACGAAGTCGTTTTAATGTTGTGTTACCTGACGTCATTTTGGTCCATTATAGGGAAGATGGTTGCTCTCTGTAGCATGTACTGAACTATAGTTCCACTTATTCATTTATTTATCAATACAACTTTAACTTTAAAAAAAAACAAATTAGATAAGATGGCTGCAACTAATCTTGGCATATTTTCATATGGATAAACAACACCAACAACCACTACAAGAAAAATGGTATAACGATGGAAATTACTAACAGAATGTGAAGGTTTTCCATCAGCAAGCTAAGTTAATAACAAAATTTACTGATAGAATGAGTCGTCGAAGAAACAGCCATAGGTAATAATTGTTGACGGATTACAAATTTTCAATCGCTAAGTTACCGACAACACAAAAATTATCTTCAGTATAAATTTAGTGATGAAATGTTTGTTTCGGTCAGTAAATGTAGCGATGGACAAGGCTCTTCCGTCAGTAAATTCACGATTAATTTTACCAACGGATCTTATTTGTCTGTCGGTAAATTCACAACATTTTGCTAATAGATATTGATCGTCTACTGGTAAATTCACTGTATTTTATAGACAGATTTTGTTTTTTGTCAATAAATTTTCTGATATTGTTTTTAAAAATATTTTCCCTGTATTTAATTTTTTTATCGATGGACGACCAAAATTTGTCAGTAAAATTACTGATATTTTTTAAATATTTTTTCTACATTTAATTTTATTTGATAATCTTATTATTGATGTATAATTTATACAGTTATTAATTATCTGTTGATAATATTTTAATTTGTTTCTACATTTAATTTGTTAAAACAGAAAGTTGATTGATGATATAAAGTAAAAATTATCTTAATTGATAATAAAAAATATTATCTACAACAATAAGCATTTAACTCATACAAAATGACTACAACTACACTATTCATTTGGTGAATGAGGATGCTCTCAATGTTGAGATGAGGTGCTGCCCTTCCCCTTCAACTTATCCATCTCATTACGGAGCTAGGCTATGTACTCCACCGCCTACTAGATGCTACTATGCTGGATATGGAGGATTGCGAATAATATGTGTTCGAAAATGAACTTAAACCGAAGATCCTTCCACGACGGTCCCTATCACCCACTGCATGAAGATATGTTTGATTCTCATCAACATCTTTAGATTGCTGAGATTGTCGTTGAATGCTTTCTTGTATTTGGTCTTATTAAAAGGCAATGTTTATGTTAATAAGTGATAATTATTAAGCATTAATATTAAAACATAAATTTCTCATACATTTAGTTCTCTACATCTAGTGTTGACGAAGATCACACCGTCGTGCTTCTTAGTGTGAGTGTGTAAAAAGAGTTAACGGGGTGTAAGCTTCCTGCCATAGACTTTCCCTGCGTTAGAATAAAATGTTATAAGTGAACTACAATTTGCAAAAATTTCGGCAGATTTTTTTCTATTTTTATGATATTTACCCCATATCGAATAAAGAAAGTAACTCAACAATATAACTATATATGGCACTAAACATTTATAATATTATCATTCTCCATAATACATATATTTTCATTCTAAAATTTACACATCAAATTAAATTGAAATAAATCAAAGTAAAAAAATTAGAATATAAGTGTAAAGTGTAGATATTTACAAGTCTCTCTGTATGCTCATGGTGGGTTATAAATCCTCCAGTGCGTATGGGAAAACTCTCTCCCTCCGGTCCTCCACATTTATTGGTAGAATTATGCTCTAAAATGGACATTGCCTCGAGTAATGTCCAATACTGCTGCCAATGACTCCATATTTCTTCAAAAATATAAGGAGGTCGTACACCAGTATTGTGTATCACACCAACAAAGTCTCCATAACATGTACAAGCTCGTCTTTCCCATACTTTATAAATAACCATGTCAAATTCATAATCTTGAAAAAATTCTTTCTGAAAAAAAAGGAAAAACATAAGATAAGTACTTATAACCTACAATATTTATCTAATTAATGTATAAAAATTAATTACAAAAATATAATTTTTGTACCTCAAGTTCTTGATAATAAAAATACTCTGTTGCTTAAGAGATATTCTTCCATATATAATCCTCAAGATCAATCTTCTCATTGAACTTGGATGTCATGTTTCTTGAGCACAGTCCAGATGGAATTAACCTAATATAAAAAAAATTTATATCAATTTTAAATTTAAACCTATAAATTAATTATAAACATATGGTGTTTCATGTATTTTCACTTACAAATTGTTGATAATTATGATGTAAGTTCTTCCATCAACTCCCTCAGCTCCAGGCTGGAGGCCGCCTCCTTCATCCTCAATGTTTACCCCTGATATCTCTGTCGGTGTAGGGGTGGTGGATGGTGTAAAGTTGTTAGATGGTGTAGCAGCAAGTATGAAAGGTGATGTCTCATCTGCATATGTAATAGTTGGAGGTACAACATCTAATTTTGTTACAGCTGCAGAATGTGATGCTTCACCTGGAAAGTAATTGGCTTCAAATCGTGGACTGAACCCTAGTCGCATCATATCCTGTTTTCTCTTTGGTAGCATATTTTAACCTGAAATTCATATTTTATTGAATATTCTAGACATATAACAATTTCAATTCAATAAATAACAATATATTGTTGATTCAATAATTGATTTATTGAATATAATATTCTGTTACAAATATAAATTAATTGATATCAGCATTTAATTGTAAATCAAAATCATCTTCATCATCTTTTTCTGAAGAATTAAAATCAAACTCAGGCTCTTCTTCAAATCTCTCGCCCTCCTCATCCTCTCTAGATGAAATTTTAACATATTAATTATTTGGATCGTTTAAAGGTTCATTCTCATCATATGTAACAGATGCATTTATTTCATAAATATCTTCCTGAAACGCTTCACTTTCAATTCTCTGTTCTCCTTTTCCATGTGATTAAAAAACACCTCTAGGTTTAACTTTGCAAACAACCAACTAATCTGACTTATCTTGCCATGAGTTGAGAAAAGTAACATAATACACCTGGATTGCTTGCATCGTCAACACGAAAGGTTCAAATTGTCTAAATCTTCTTCGCTGGTTGATTTCAACTAGATTGTATAGGCTATACACGTTTGTATTAATATTAGGAGTTGGATAAAACCAGTCATACTTAAATATCACACTTCGCTTTATTGGCAATGCAAGGTACTCAATTTCAAGTATTTCAATAATTTTAAGTATCTCAATAATTTTACCATAGCAATCTATTAATTCTCCCTATATGCAAACACCCCACTATTTACTGTTGCCATGCTATGACCATGATATTCTATATGATATTTGTATCCATTAATGAAATACACTGGATATGATTTAATAGTTTGCAAAGGTCCTTTCACAAGATCATATATGAACTTGTTCTCTATTAGATTTTCTAAGGCCTACACAAAAGAAATTATCGTCTTAAATAGTATAATGTCATTTGAACGCTTTAATCTTATAATTTAATCATTTCAATAATTGTAGGTGAAAACTTACATATTTGTCAAACCATCGAGGAAATTGTCTTCAAACTTCTTTATTGATATCATCCTTTGTTTTCTTGAGCATTAGCTCGTTTAACCATTCCTTGTATAATATAAAAACATTATTATGTATTTCAGTTGTGAATAAAACTAAATTTCAAAACTCAAATAATTAATTTCAAAATCAACTTCAACTTACTGCACGAAAGGTTGAACCTCTTGATAGTTCAATAAAATGCCACGATGGCGGCCTTTTTTCTTCCCACGTTAACATTCTTCTAGTTGAACGTCTATATATTCATCTAGGATATGTGAAAATGGATAAGTTACCATCAGCATCACTTATCAGCATCACCCATTCCCCCCCCCCATTGTCATTATGAGGAACTTTTCTTTCTTATGTGTGCACATGCAACTCAAAATAATGTGAACAAAATATACTTGCTTGCTACACTAAATAAGCATTACATATTAAACCTTCAACTCTAGCCATGTTTTTGACATTTTTCTTCAAGTGATGCAAATACCTACATTAGTGAATAAGGTTATATAATTATGTTATTAAAACATATTATTACTTCAATTTAAATATTTACTATAATTACCTCTCAAATGGATACATCCATCGATATTGAACTAGACCAACAAGTTTAGCCTCGTGTGTTAAATGAACAATTAGATGCTCTATACAATGAAAGAAGCTTGGAGGGAAAATTCCTTCTAATTTGCACAAAATTACTAGAATTCCCCTTTCTAGTTTTCTATTTCAGCTTTACTTCAGATGATGTTAAGCTTTTGAAAAACAAACTTAATTCTGTTATAACTCCCAAATGTTATTTGATAGCAACACCTGAAATGCAATTGGAATTAGCCTTTGCATAAACATATAACAATCATGACTTTTCATCCCAAATAATTTGTAATTCCTCATATCCACACACCTTGCTAAATTTGAAACATAACCATCAGGAAACTTTAGACTTTTCAACCATTCACACAATATTTCCTTTTTTTTGTCCAAAGTGTAACATGCTTTCAAATATTTACTGGTACGAATATCTTTATCTAACTCATTCTTTCATAAAAAAGTTTCAAATTAGCTCGTGATTTTGCATTGTCTTTTGTTCTCTTTTCAATGTTCATTCTGGTATTGAACAAATTGTCAAAAATATATTTTTTCAATATGCATCATATCTAGATTATGATGTATCAAACAGGTTTTCCAATATGGCAAATCCTAAAAGATGCTTTATTTTCTCCAACCAAAGATTTTACTAATGCTTGTATTACCTTCATCAGCTTCAAGTTCTGTAACTTTCAATAACCTAATTAATATCTCTTCACCAACTTTATGAGGGGGAGGAGGTTTTTGTACCATCATATTCTTAATGGATTTTTGTTTATTGCATCTAAATAGATGATCTGGAGGAAGAAATTTGCTGTGGTTATTAAACCAACATGTTTTGCCCCCGTTTGGAAAATAAAACGAATTAGAATCATTGCCACAATAAGAAAAAGACGATTTCCATGTTGTTCTCCATCCAGACAACATAGCATATGCTAAAAAATCACTAATAGTCCACATCAAAGCTGCTCTCAACAAAAATTTTGTTTAAGAGTCACATCATATGTCTCTACTCCATATTCCCAAAGATGCTGCAATTTAGATACTAATGGTTATAAGAATACATCAATTTTATACTTTGGATTTGTAAGCCTTAGCACAATCACTATCAAGAACGTATATACCTCATTCATACAAATCCATGGAGGCAGATTATAAGGAGTAATTATGATTGCCCATGATGAATATTATTGGCCAGATTGACCAAAAGTTTGAAATCCATTTGTCGACAATACCAACATAATATTTGGACTTTTAGCTGCAAACTCATAATAGGTGTTATTGGAATGTTTCCATGGCAGTGCATCCGATGGATGACTTATTATATGATCTTTTTGTTTGTTTTAATTATGTCATCTCATATGAGATACAGTAACATCATATGCATATAATCTTTGAAGTCTCAAAGTTAGCGGGAAATAATACATCCGCTTCTAGGGTACTAATTTCTGTTTCATAGAATAATTTCTTGGCTTGAACCTAGATTGACCGCAAAACTTACACTCTTATAATTCTACATCATCTCCCCAATACAACATACATCTTAATTTGCAACAACCAATTTTTTCAATAGGCAAACCAAGACCCCTAATAAGTTTCTTCATATTGTAAAAACTATTAAACATTGTATGATCAGGAGGGAATGATTTATTATACTATCCAAGAATTTTATCAAAACTATGATAAAAAATTTGCCCTTCAGACTTTAGGTTTAATATTCGAGCAATTGAAGATAATTGAGTCATTGTCTCATAATTTGGCCATAATTCTTGGTCAGCTGAGTGTAGTAAGTCAAAAAATTGTTTTATATGTGGGTTTGGTTCTTCTTCAAGATTTTTTATATTTTCTTGAAAGGTATAACCGGTTTCATTATAAACAATTTGCATGTAAGTATTTTCAGTTGCACCCATTTTATTTGTTCTAAATCCAATCCCCCTTTCAAACTTATCCACATTTACTGACAAGTTTACTTCATTACCCCTTGAGGTGCTACAAATAAATGGCTCCCTATGTCGTGTCCCCTAAAAATAATTTGGAACAAACCATTTTCTCAGCACTTCATCAATAGGAAGGAAAGAAATATGTTTGCACTTTTTACATAGACATATGATCTTTGGGCCATCCATATATGCAGGTTGAGAACATGCATAAGGAATAAAAGCTTTAACTCCATCAATAAACTCTAGATTAATGAAACCATAAGGTGTTTATCATCTATACATCTAAGATCTATCAAAATTACTCATTTATGCAAAACTGTCAATTTAAAAAAGTGATTTCATAGTTAGTATCCTTCATGTCCCCTAAGTTTACAGAACATTCAACCTTTACTTTACACAACATCCCCTAAGTATTAATCAATTGAATTAATCACTTACAATTGATTTTAATACTATGTTACGTGGCATTATTTACACCTGTGAATCAAGAAAGCAAGTTCTCGCTGTGACTCCTAGGCTTATGGAATTTTTCACCGATAAGCCTCATAGGAGCTACATCACTGGTTTCCAACCTATATATCATCCTAGGGGTTTACTATGTTTCAAATAATCCATAAGATCTCAAACTCATTCCACATACAGTAAATACTTATGTAATCATACATCTACTCGTCAATGATTCAAACAAAACCCAAATATAAATACTTAGACTATTAAAGAAAAACATAAAAAACTCATTAGTGATTATAAGAATATTCTAAACAACATAAAATCAAGACCTCCTTTACATTCACACAAAACCCAAACACATCAGAATCGTATTATTAAAGCAACACATATGGTAAACATTAGTTGGACGACTTACCTAGATGGACGGATAACTATAGACTATAAAGAAGAAGGATGAGTGACGCTCTTTAACATAAAATAGGGCCTGTGAAAAAGAATATTTCATATTTAATATAACACACTTGTTCAATAGTTTTGTTAGATTTTTTATATATTAAAGCAAGCAAATCAGAAAATTAAGGCAATTGAGTACAAAGAAATAAGTACCACATTTACTTTAATATATTAATACGACAATTGATTACAAACAATACCATCATAACTTATTAAGAATACTATGACTCTATAAAAATTATACTACAAATCTATATAAGAAATATCGTCATAATATATAAATGAGTACTGTCTTTACTTTAATTTTTCATTACACTATACAAATAAGTATCAACTTTACTTTAATATGTTTATACCATAATTAAGTATAAATAGTATCAATATAATATTTAGAGAATACCATGACCACATAATTAGGTGTAAGATATGGTGGTATTTTTGAAGTTTTCTTATCAATAAGATAATGAGAAACTTGCTCCTCTAATTGGTCCAGATGATTTGAATTGATATCAAAGCATTTTTTAGTTTCCTCAATATCACATTGATCTTAATTTGTACCTTAATCTTATCCTATATAAGTTTAATTAGTTTTTGGTGTGTAGGAGCATCTATAGTCTCAATTAGGTCTCATATACTCTAAGTTAACATATATTCTTTGTTGACTTTTCTCACCATGTCCGCTTTTATCACCTTAAAGTCTATGTTAAGTGTAAAAGAACCGAATGTCAAATTTGTGACTTTATTATATACAATCAAACTTCTATGATAACTCGATTAGCAGATGTCCTATAAAGTAGCTTATATTCATTTTTTGCCATATTCTTTAAGTATATTGTAAAGAAAAATCTAAGGTTTCGTGATGCTTTCACCATAATATGATTTCGATATAGAACACAAGGTATAACCATGTCATTCTTTTTAAATCTCCTTATAATGGAATATGTGATGACATAGTGCAAGTAACAGACAACAACATATATGATTTCCCTATTTATGGACTCGGTGGGAGATAGATGGATTTATTCAACAATATATTCCTATTATATTTTAATATTTACCTCAAGGAGATCATTTGATCATAGTTTATCCTTAGATGGAACAACTTTGGTTTGGTTTAAGGATCAAAACCCACACTTCACTACAAGCTCGTTAAATGACATATTCTAGTTTTTGTTTCATAGCAAAAAGCTAGCTGCACCTTTATCATTTAAGCCTAAATTTTTATGGACTTAATTAATAAAACTTCTAAAGCTATTTTATTATAGCACAACTCTTCCATTCTAAATAATTTAGTCCACCCTTTTGCTTTACCATTATAATGAAATAGCACATATTTTAAGGAAAAATGGATGGGGAACATTTAAAGGACAAACATTGAACATTTAATAGAAAATGGTGGGTATTTGAAAATACATGGGATAAGCAAGCTAGAACACAAGAGATCACTAATATTAAGCACTAAGAAGGGCAAAGGTGGGTAAGTTTCTATCACACTAAAGAGAAAAGGAAATTTATTAAATATTTTGTATAAAAATAAATGGAAAAAGATAACTCATCAAAATACCATAGATGTTTAAAAACATGTATCAACTTTACTTTAATATGTAAATACCACAATTAAGTACAAACAATACCATGACTTCATCAAAACAAAAAAATCCCCGGATAGTTGTTTTTAAGTAATACAAAATAATAGCTATTATCCCAACTTTTTAAGTAATATTTAAAGTTGTCAATTATTTTAACCATGAATTAACTTCCTTGACAATTGTTTAACCAAGTCTCACCAATATCCCTAAGAGACATTTCTCATTTTTAGAAAAGCAAGATATGATATCCCTAAGAGACATTTCAACGAACAATTCACAGGTAACCCAAATTCATCTCTACCTAACAACAAAAATACCGTATTTTTCCATTATTCACCAATATAAACACGTTCAAACAAATAATGAATCAACCACAGTTAAAAAAATGCAGAATACTCACAGAAAAGTGAACCAACTGACGTTCATATAACCATTTAATAACAAAATTTCTCACAGAAAAATAAACCTGAGAGCTACTAGATGGACGACTAACCTTGACTTAACTGAAGATGATGGAAGATGGATAAGAGCAAAGAATGGACGATGGATGCTGGACGGTGGAAGAGAGAAGACTGACGGTGATAAAAAAGAAAATAAGGAAAAAATGACTCAGGGACATCGAACGTTGAGGCTGAAGACCCAACGAAAATGTTTAACTTTAATTTTTACCGATAGAATATACTTTACATCATTAATTTACCAACAAACATTTTTTCCATCGATACACCTTTTATTGTAACCATTGCCGCCTATTTTTACGACAACCTTCACAATTCTGTAACTATATTCTGTTAGCAAAATTGCAGGGATTATTTCCCTCCACCTTTACCAAAGGATATTTTTTCCATCGCAAAATGCCATTTTTCTGACAATTTTACTGATGGATAATCAAATTTCGTCGCTAATTTACAACGATAATTTTTCCGTCAGTAAGTTATAATTTTTTTGTAGTGAACAATAATAACCCAGTAAAAATCTCGCTAAACACATGGTTTAGAGAGGTCTAGTATATGGAGTCTTACCCTTAACTAATAAAGATGTTGTTTCCGAATGACTCTCAATAATATTTTCATATAAATAAAACTAACCCTTTTACATAACTAAATAAAAAGTTTTAATCAGTAACATATAAGAAGTAATTTATTCCAATTAAATGATGATCATCTAACCAATGAAGTACAATTGAAACAAAAGAAGACAAAATTTCTTTAAGATTAAGACTTAATGTTTAGCATTATTTTATGAAGATTTAAAAAAGCAAGAAATTTATCAAGGCAAATTGTAAGTAAAATTAAATTTTACTTATTGCAAGTTTAAAAGGTGGAACTTTATATTTGAAACAGCATGTAATTACATATAATCAAAGCAAAATGGTAGAGGAAGGTTAGATTCTTGATGGATAACATAATGAAAGGCAAACAAAAACTAAGTTTTATGGTTTATAATGTCAAAAAATATATACTTGCAATGATAATTATTAGGAATATTTTCTTTCGATTGTAGATCATATTGACTTCAAAATGTTTGTATTAGTTTATCTTCTATAGTCAATCGATTAGTTGTACTTTAGTGACAAAATAATTTAAAGACATTCTTTATCTTATACATGTTTAGATGTATATGATAAAGTCCATGGGATAATTACACATTACAAATGAAATCATAATGAGATTATAATTGTGAGATTGATATTGTATTTATGTATTATCCCTAAATTATTCCTAGTCATTGTTTTATTAAGACTGAACATTAATAGAATGTAAAAAGGATAGAACATGTTATGTTTTTCCTTATAAAGGAAGTAGTCGATCTTATAGGCTAAAGTATGGCGATAAATAAACGTGTGAGTGTTTGTTAGAGAACAAGTTCACTGAACAAACCTGATTTGAGAAATCTATTTGAAACATTACTTATGTGTCTATAAAATTCTCATTATGATGATTGTATAAGTGATCCTTTAACTTGAGGTCTTCTCAAAAGTTATCTTATTTAGGGATTGTTATGTTTTGATACTATTTATGACTTATTTAATCACGAGTTGTTCAGTCAGTAGTCATTGGATGTATCATAAACTATATGGAGGTAGTTGAGTGATAAAGATAAGATTCATTACCCTAAAGTGATTAGGAAAAATGTTCTATTATTATTGATTAGTATTGATTTGGGAAATCCTTGGCCAAGGTAGAATGACAGTTTGTAAATAGTTTAAAAATGTCATTAATTGAATTAGTAATTAATGGGAGAGAACTAATATGATTGGACTTAAAATAGAGTAGACATTAATTTCATGCACTATTCCTAATCGAAACATTATATGATGAAAGGATTGAATCATACAGAAAAATTATGCATGAAAAGTGATTGGGTGTTTGATGTGTGTAAGTTTTAATAAATAACTCTCAATTATCCGCAAGCACACGGTTCGTTAGCATACTACCTAATGTGTCGATCCCACAAAGAGGGATAATCTAATCCTAAAATCTATGGCCAGAAAATAATACAAAAAATTCAAATTATATGAAATTGAGAACGAGAAATTAATTCAATCAATCAAATTAAAAATCAACTACGAGAATATTAATTTTTCAGCAGTTGCAACTCACACCCAAGAATCAACCTAAGGAAATTACCAATTGAGAGATAGGGAATTTTACCTATCCTTAATGCTAACCTAACTGATTATGAATTGCCAGATTGTTGGTTCTAGATGATCCTAGGGTTGATTACTCTCTCATAAGTTATAACCATTAACCTTAAATCATAAACCCTAATTAGATTATGGAAGTCACAATCTCTCAATTAATAACCTATCTAAAACCCTAATTTGTTTTAAAGTTCTCTGATAAACTATCGGAAACCTATGCATGATCTCTCTTCGCACAATTTACCGATTTGATTTAATTCTTGTTCTATTAAATTATCTAACTCTTGTTACCTAATTTAATTGTTTTTCATTCGATTCACCCTCTCATTTTATTATCGAATTATGCAATCGCAGAATTAAATCATAACCAATCCAATAAACACATAAACAATCAAATTTCATTAATTCAAAAATAAAACTCCGAAGGTGAGTTTAGAACATCATCAACATTCGAAATCCTATCATCAACTATTTATTTCAATTCCATACAATAACAAAGCTGAAATTAAATAGGAAATACAATATGAACGGATAATGGGAGGCAGCAATGTTGGGAAACTCCTGATTCGGAAAGTACGTCAAGTCAACTTCTTCTCCTCCTCTCTTTTCCTTCTTCTCTTTCTCTATTTCTCAATGAATTCTCTCTAGGGTTTCTCACGAGTGATTTATACAAAAGCTCCTTTTTTTGCCTCTTTTCTTGTTCTTTAAATATTCTCTTATGTTTTGGATAACCCTAGGGTTTTTTGGGGTCCGAAAGGTCCAAAAAATCCCTCAAAAATTGACATTCTTGAGTGTCTGCACGTCTGCTCGATGCAGGCCACTATCGTGGCCTACATCTAAGCCTTCTGTCATGACAAGCCACGATTGTAGGCCATTGTTTCAGCCCAAATGTCTTCCAAAAGTCCTCCGTTCTTTGATATTGACCCTAAAATACTAGCAAATATATCAAAATACCTCAAAAACATAATATTTAAGCTCAAAAGCTTGTACTAACCCATAAAACACTTAAAACATAAATAATTAAAACTAACACAATTCTAATCTAAACACATACTAAATGATCGGATTAATGGATAAACACATATCAAACTATACACTAAAACACGATGAAATTTACACTTATCAGAAAGATTAGCCAAAGTCACTTTGACAGTCCTAAATATTTAGGTGCTCATACTGCATTACTAGATGCCAATCTTGATCTAGGATTATAAATTGTTTAATTGGAGAATCAAAGATAAATTAAAAGGAGTTTTAGTTTATCTAATTTTAATTATGAATTAGATTTAAAATTTATAATCATTGACAACATATTTGGGAACCTAATGGGTCTCACATAAAGAACGAGTTGAAGAAAATAAAGATATTTTAATTAAGTTGGACTTGAATGTAAAGTTTGAGAAAATTTATAATTAAATGTGAGATATTTAATACATAAGGATCAATATGAGATATTGAATCTTATTTGGGCATAATTGATACTTAATTATAATTATTTATAATTCAAATTAAATTTTAATTGAAATTATAATTTAATTTCAATTAAATTACTAAAATTTTCAAAACTTATTATAATTAGGCTTAAGCTCTATTAGAGCTAGCACTTCTTGTTTAACCCTCTCTGTAAGTGTTGCATAGTTCTCTCAACTTATTTTGTGGATACCGTTAGAGATCGGACATTTGTTCAGCTACGATGGCTTAGATGGATTGGTTTGCGAAACAGTTTGTAGGATTTGACAGGAAAATGATCAAACTTCAAAATAAGGTACAAACTAAGATTCATGCTTTATTATGATTTTTGTGTTAATCATTTTATATAATTAAAGTGATTTTAGTTTTCAAGAAATAAAAATGCAAAATTTGTAATTATTATGCTACAGTAAGATCGTATCCCATCTCAATTTCCTAATAGTTTTATTAAAGTCATCTTTGATTCTTTTATTTGATTAAAATATGTTTGATTATTATTGATTAATTTTGGAATTGAAATTGCAATAATTGCAAATTCTAAAAATCAGATTTAGATCTAATTAATTTTATTATGAAAGGTTCATATTAAAAGTTTTAAACACCTAAAACCCAGAGCTCAAAATCTGGGAAAACAACCAATATCATGTTTATTCCTTGAATTAACGTCTAGTTCTGGGGTTATTTTTCATCGGAATAAGTTGCTTCCTTAGCCAAAGATTAGCACCAACCTCCCGCATTTTCACTGCTTTAGTGTGGATATTTTGCTTCTCAAACTACTACAAAAACATATTATTCCTCTATTGAATATTTGTGTCAGATAGCGATTCCATATCAGTGCCTAACTCATCAAATTCAAATTATTTTTGTTAGACAACATCGTTTTGTTAGAAGTAAATTGGTAAATGTTTCCATCTTGTAAACTACCCAAGAATTGTGGCGATCGAGCATTTGTGACTTTCAACTAAGTGATGGATGGTGGCTCAAACTAGTGGAGATTCACCACTGGTAAAGACGAAAAGCGGCAGCTTCACAGGAACAGGAGCAGTGATGTTGGAAGATGCAAATGAGCTGTACATTGGGAGGCTCCTGCTGGCCGATAATGAACAGCTGCTGTAACGTCAATGTAAGTGGCAGTTGGCTGGCGACGACGCAAGATGAGCTACTAGGGTTTTTTCATCTTAGGCTATGTTTGGTTAGGCGTAAGATTTTTATGGAATGGAATATAATATAATAGTTTATGATAGAATGGAATGTAAATGAATGTAATATTAGAAAATTGTTTTTTGGGAGGGATGGAAGAGTTCATAATGTAATATAGTGAAATGTTGTTTAGAAGAAGGGTTTATAATGTAATATAGTGAAAAGTTATTTATCATTTTACATTCCATCCTAAACCTCCTAATTTAGAGGTTTCTCATTTTTACTGTTTATGATGGAATTAGATATAATATGAAATCTTCTTCTTTCATCTCATTCCATTTCATTCCATCATAAACCGTCCTCCCAAACAATGGAATAATATTACATTCCATTCCATTCTATTAATAAACCCCCAATCAAACATACCTTTAGGGTTTGTAAGAAGATGACGGAGGTGTTAAGTAACAAGTATAGGATATGGCAGATTGGACATGAAGTTAGGATTATACTAGTACTAGAATAATCCTTTTTTTTTGTATGCAAGGATAGATTCATTCTAGTCCTAAAATAAGGCTTATTTACTGATTGGATTAAAGTAATCCAATCCTTAGTTTGGAATAGAGTATTCTAAGACCTATTGTAAACTTAATTTTTAAAAATTGTTTTAAAATTTAAAAATCAATTCTAAAATTAAATTGATTATCTTAGTATGATCAAGATTAAGAATTAGTTTAATTCCTAATTAAATTTAGAAAATAGTTTCTAAAATTTGAATTAATTAGTTTCAATTAGATTGAAATTAATTAATTATTCTTAAAATAAAGAAAATTATTTTCTTAAGTAATTAAAAAAGGTGTTTCTTAATTATATTTATTTATTTTATTATGATGATTGTAAAAAAGATCTTTTGACTTGAGGCCTTCAAAGTTATCTTTAATAGTTGTAGTTTACATTATATTTTTGTAGGTGTTTTAGTATGTTTATAGGTGCTAATTAGATTATTTTTGCATGTTTAGGCTTAGAATTTTGTTAATGAGATTGTGTGTTTATGTTTTTTAGTGTTATTTGGTTTAGGGCATGGTGTTGGATTATAATTTTGTGCACTTGAGGTGTTTTGATGTGTTTGTTAATATATGAACTCAGATGAATGAAGATTGAAGGAAGTTAGAGAAAGCTTGGACAAAAGGACAAGGTCACAATCGTGACATGACTATCACGGTCGTGACAGAAGATCTCACCCTAAGGTCATGATTGTGACTGAAGTGTCACAGTCATGATAAAAGAGCTCTACATTGGGTCACGATAGTGACACGCTCGCCAGATGCGGTGATCTCCTTCTGTTTTGATATTTGGAGGGTCTTTTTGGACAATTGGATATGGGTAAAACATAGATTTTACCCTAAATGACTTATGAACTACATAAGAACATAACAAGACCCAAAAAAAGACCTAACCTCTATTTTCCTAATTCAGAAAGAACCTAAGGAAGATCAAGAAGGAGAGAAGAGAAGAGGAGCATTTATAGCAGCAGTCCAGCCACTCCAACCCAGTCCATTCAAGTTATTTTCTTCTTTATTTAGTTCCATCATGATGTATGAATTGGGATTGAGGATATTGAACATGTTGATGATATTCTAATTTCATTTTAGGATTTATTCTTGAATCATTTTGTGACTTGAATGCTTTTGATGTCATTGAAATGTTGGGTGTTATGATATTTATGGTTGCATACACTTCAATAACAAATCGAGAGGTTGAATTGATAGTGATATGATTAGGTTCGGTAATGAGAGTTAACAACCTAATAAGTCTCATAAATATCAAATCGATAATCATACGAAGAGAGATATTATGTAAGGACCTGATTATTCAATAGATTGCTTAAAAACTAGTTGAAAACATTAGGCTATTTTTGTTAATCAAGAGATTACAAATTTAGAATTTTGGAATCAATTAGGGATTATTAATTTGGGTTAAATGATTAGGTCTTGAGAGAGAGTAATCAACCCTTTGGAAATTTAGGATTGATACCAATTGCATCAAAAGTGATTAAGGCAGCACAATGACAATAGAATGAATCCTATACCCTCATAATTGATATACCTTGTTTTATTATGACATCTCATTTGTTAAATGGTTTAGTGCTCTATTTCATTTAATTATGTTAATTTTGGAATTTTATTTTCATTCAACTCATACTCGATTGTTTAATTTTTTGGATATTTTTATTTTCATTTTATTCACATTTTTACAATCTTAGACAAAGTTAGGATTCATTTAGTTTTAGTTAATTCCTCCCGGGATTGACACCTCAATTACTACGAGTTATGATTTTTATACTTGCAAAACTTGCTTAACAATCTTGTATAGGAATTGTTATGTTTTGATACCACTTATGACCTATTTAATCATGGGTCGTTTAGTTGGTAGTCAATAGATGTAGCATAAACTCTATGGAGGTAGTTGAGTGATCAAGATATGATCCATTAGCATAAAGTAATTAGGGAGAATGTTCTGTCATTTTCGATTAGTATTGATTCAGGAAATCCTTTGCCAAAGTAGAATGACGTTTTGTAAATAATTTATAAATGTCATTAATAGAATTAATAGCTAATGGAGAAGAACTAATATCATTGGAGTCAAAATAGAGTAGACATTAATTTCATGCTTTATGTCTATTCAAACCATTGTATGATAAAAGGATTGAATCATACGAAAAAATCATACACATAAAGGATAGTCAAAATCACCTTAACATTCCTAAATTTTTGGGTGGTTATGATACATTGCTAGACGCCAATCTTGATCTACAATTATAAATTTTTTAATTAGAGAATTAAAGATAAATTAAAAGAAATTGTAAATTATAATTATAATTTATAATCATTACTAACATATTTGAGAATCTAATAGGTGTCACATAAAGAATGGGTTGAAAAGAGCAAAGATATTTTAATCAAGTTGGATTTGACTGTAAAGTTTGACAAACTTTATTATTAAATATGAGATATTTAATAAAAAAGTATTAATATGAAATATTGGATCTTATTTAGGCATAATTGGTATTTAATTAGAAGTTTAATTGAAATTAGAACACAATTTTAATTAAATTACTAAAATGTCTGAAATTTATTTTAAATAGACTTAAGCTTTACTGGAGCTAGCACTTCTTGCTTAATCCTCTCTGTAAGAGTTACAGAGTTCTCTCAAACTATTTGTGAATATCGTTAAAAGTCAAACACTTATGCAGCTGCAGTGGTTAAGATGGTTCAGTTTTAGAAACGGTTCGTGAAATACTACAAGAAAAGGATCAAGCTTCGAAATAAGGTACGAATTAAGATTCATGCTTTATTATGATTTTGTGTTAATCATTTTATAGAATTAAAGTGATCTTGGTTTTTAGGAAATCAAAATACGAAAAATTTTTGTAATTATTTTACTACGGTCGTAATCGGATCCTATCTTGATTTTCTAATAGTTTGTTAATTTACTTTAACTAACTTTTAAGATCCTTATCTAAAATACCATTAAGAAGGATGACTTTAAAATTCATGATGCTTAGAAGAGTGCATAAAGATGATGTCAATTAATAATGAACGACTATTATATAGACATTTAGAAACTTTAAAAAAGATTTTATAACTATCACAATACATTATATTAAAAACACTTGGACTTCATGAAGTCAAATCTTGAGGTGAATAATGCTTAATTTTTTTTGGATAAATTTATGTTAATTTTATTTTGTTTTATTGTATTTGATAAGTGAAATTTCTTCTAAATGATAGGTTTATTTATATATGGACACCTCATGTAAGCGATAGAGCAATGAATATATTGATTGATTATTTGGTAGATTGGAATATCAATGTGAAATTATCAACAATGACTTTGAACAATTATAGTATAAAAGAAGTTATAAATGATAAAATTGAGAGTAAGTTGAGTGTTAGGAGCTTATTTGATAAAGGAAGGGATCTTTGATATGTGTCGTTGTGCATATATAATGAATTTAATTGCTAAGAATGTGTTGGACATTATTAAAGAAGGTATATATGCAATTTAAGACAGTGTAGTGTATCAAAATGCAAAACCTAAGTAGATTCAAAAATTTTGAGAAAAACAAGAGAATTATAAATTTATAACACTAAGAATTTCTATCTATTGTCTAAAAAAGAGAAATTCTACATTTAGAATTTATGATGCTGCAATTAAATATACAAATATAGTTATTAGGTTGAAAGAATGTGATGCACAATACATTTGTTTATTGATAGATTTATAATAGGAGTTAATAAAATAGATTTCTCATAAATTAAAGGTGTTTAATATTGTGATCAAGTTGTAAATCTAGCACAATATACCTAATTACTCATATTTGTTTTTATAAGATCAAATTAACATTATGTGAGCGGGTCACTTTTCTTAATGAGTTTATTCAAATAACGACAAACAAAATGAGTGGAAATTTTTATAGTTATTAGAATGTGATCCATAATACTATGGTAATTATTAATTTGTTGGATTTGAGATACAAGCTCTTAACAATTTAGTATTATTTTTGTAAATTATAGGTGATCAAGCTACAAAACAAATTCATACTATTAAACAATTATGATATTATTTGTTTTATGATTACCCATTCATAATGAATAAAAATTTTGATAAAAATAATTTAATAATTAATTATAATTTTTATAATAATTTTTTAATGTTAAAGATATGTTGTTAAGTGATGATTATTGTCACTATTAAGAAAATTAATATTAATTTCGATTTCCTTTTCATATTCTATATTCTTATTGTTGGTAAAAGAACAAGAATTACTAACTTCTTAAATGTACATTTAAATGTATAGGAGAATAAAAATTAACAATGTATGCTTGAATCTCATTCGGTCATATCCTTTTTCTTTGATATTGATGAAATTTTTTGGACTAAATAGGCCTATTATTTTAATGTAACTATAATAATAGTTTAGAAATTATTCATGTTATAGACTAATCATTCACTAATGGACTAGATTTCTTTTGTCTCATTTCATTCACTTCTTTTACTCTAGTGGGGAGATATATTTGTTATTCCATAAAGCATTTCAACATTTGTCTAATTTTATAATATTAATTTTTATGATGTGTTTTATATGTGTCCCAAGTATAACACAAGTAATTATAAAACTAAATCTTTTATTTAATTTCTAATTTGTAGGATCATTTTAATAAAGCTAAATTTCAATTAGCTAATTTAGAGTTTTGATTTTAGTGATTTGGATTATTAGAGATTCAACATGTAGACGATGTTAAGAAAAAATTCCATTATTTTGTTTTTAGCTCTATTCCCTTTTCTAAAAAGCTATCAATGGTTAATTTACCTATTAGATTTAATCCACTAAAAATACAACATGTGAACATTTATATTGAGATCTTCTCTATAATGACATTCAATTTTATATTATATCTCCACTTATTCACAAAAATGCAATTGTTTCTTCATCTTAGTCACCTTCCTCAGCTCCTCTCATAATATTACTGTTATTCCTTAATGGCACCCAAGAGGGGGGTGAATTGGGTGAACTCAAGATTTTGTCTTATGTTTAATACATTTATGAAAAGTGACACAAATGAAAATATGAAATAAAAACGAATGAATTAAATTATAAGGGAAGAGCAATGCGAGCCAATTTATAGTGGTTTTGTAAACAATCATTGCCTATGTTCACTCCCAAGACTCTTCTTGAATATCCATTATAGATCTTGTTTTAAGGAGAAGAATACCCTTTGTATAATCTTTTATTTTAACGAAAATGAACCTCCTTTTTAATATTTGTTTAAGGCAAATAGGAACCCCAAATCACTTTTGATAACGCTAATACAATGATCCACTACAAGAAAATAGTTAATTACAGACGGAAATTACCGACGGAATTGAAAAATATTCCGTCGGTATACCAAATTACCGACGGAATAAACCGACGGTCCAAAACGTCGGAGATTCGGCCGTAGCTAAATTACCGACGGAAAATTTTCTTACCGTCGGTAATAACAACGGAAAAGTTACCGACCGTCCGAATTATTCCGTCGCTAAATTTACCGACCGGTACTTG
>JAOQMS010047176.1:0-32364 GCA_027563885.1 Erythroxylum longipes | reverse complement strand
TCCATGAAAACTTCAATAATTTCCTCTACGTAGTCAGAAAAGATACTTACCATACATCTCTGAAATGTCACCGGAGCATTGTAAAGACGAAATGGCATACGTTTGTAAGTGAAAGTGCCAAACGGACAAGTGAATGTTGTCTTTTCCTAATCTTCAGTCGCTACATGAATCTGGTGAAAGCTTGAATAACCGTTTAAACAACAATAATGAGAATGACCTGCAAGTCTCTCAAGCATCTGATCAATAAATGGTAAAGGAAAATGATCTTTACAGGTAATAGCATTTAATTTTCTATAATCAATATATACACTCCACCCGTTTTTAACTCTAGTGGGTATTAATTCACCTTTTTCATTCTCAACAATAGTAAAGCCAGTTTTTTTAGGAACTACTTGTGTTGGACTTAACCACTTGCTATCTGAAATAGCATAGATCACGTCTGCAGCCAATAATTTCAATATCTTTTTTTTACAACCTCCATCATTGGTGGATTCAATTGACACTCAGGTTGCCTGTTGGGTTTGCAATCATCCTCTAACAGGATTCGATGCAAGCAGATGGTAGGGCTAATTCCCTTGATATCTACAATCGACCATCCAATAGCTTCTTTATTCTCCCTGAGGACACGAATAAGCTTCTCCTCCTCTAAACCGCTCAACTGATTAGAAACAATCACAGGTAATGTTTCGGCCTCCCCTAAGAAGACATACTTGAGGTGCGCAGGTAATGTTTTGAGCTCCAATGTTGGCGGCTAAAGAATGGAGGGGAGTAATTTGTTGTCGTCAATCTTCAGTGGCTGCTGTAACATGCCAGACGCAATTTGTAATGCTTGCAAATCATGTACAACATGGACCATATCTCTCGGAACTACCCATTCAATCTTGATTTCTGATAGCTTCGCAGGAGTAAAGTTATCAATTATCGCAGTTTGCAAAAAATCATCAACACACAACTAGAGAACTTTCTCGGTCAAGGGGTTAATACAATCAATAGCAAAAGTTGTACAATGATCAACAGGATGCTTAATGGTATCATTAATATTGAATGTAACTTTGGCAGCATCAAACTCCATAGTTAAAGTCCCCCTATGAACATCGATTTTTATCCTAGAAGTGCTCAAAAATGGGTGTCTTAACAACATGATCCTAGACGCAGGTGACCCCTCATCCTCCATTCTCATCACATAAAAATCTGCAGGAATTACTAGATCATCTACCTATATTAAAACATCCTCCAACAATCCCTCAGGATACCTAGTGGTGCGATTAGCTAATGTTAAAATCACACCATCTTGTTTCAAAGGACCAATATTCAATGTAGTATAAATAGACAATGCCATAAGATTTATAGAGGCCCCTAAATCTAGCACAGCCTGTTCTATACCAACATTGACAATTTTACAAGGAATGGTAAACATACCTGGGTCCTTTTCCTTTATTGGTAACTTGCCCTACAACATTGCCTAGACATTCTCACTCATCACTACACGTTGATTGCCTCTCATCTTGGTCATATGAGTAACCAAGTTGTTCAGAAATCTGTAGTACCTTGGTGTTTGTCTAAGCGACATGAGTAAGGGGATGTTGATTTCCACTTTCTCAAAAATCTTTAAAGCCTCCTCATCATTTTGCAATTTCTTCTTCTTTAATAACCTGTGTGGAAATAGTGGCCTTTCTAAATTAGCTGTCATGATTACTCGATTTTAGCTTCTTTTTCTGGGTCAACAGTTTCAACATGATCATGTTGAAGTTCCTGCGATCCTTCAACACTTTCAATTTCTTTTCCACTACGCAAGGTAATGGCACTAATGTTCTACCTAGGATTGACAGTAGGCTGGGAGGGCAATTTTTCTTGATTCTGTGCAGCGACCAATTGACTAATATGCTTCCTCAGCTCTTGAAAATTTTTATTAGTCTGAGTCTGAAATTGTGGTGAATCAATCTGAAATTGAGCCAAACTCTGCAGTTATGTATTGGTCGTCAATTGAGCCATAGTCAACTTTGATATAAGATCCTCTAAGGTAGAAATTTGGTCACCATAGTTAGGCCTCGGATGCTGCTGCTGCTGCTGTTGTTGGGGCTGACACTGCTGACCACTCTAACCTTGCTACCCATTCCCATATCTCAGATTGGGATGATCCCTCCATCCTGGGTTGTAAGTATTCAAATAGGGGTCATATTTTCTATAAGAATGATAACTATGATTGACAGCATTGATGTCAGCTTCCACAATATCATTTTGCAGAGTCGGACAAGCATCAGTAAAATGACCATGAAATCCAAATATAACAAATAGGGACTTGTGGTCCCTTAGTTACAGCATTTGCATTGACACTATTAGCATTGGAAGAATTAACAACTTGTCTTTCCAGCAATTCAGCAATCTTTTCAAGTCTACTTTCGAGTTTAGAACTACTTACCTCATGGACACTGCGAGTGTGTGTCTCTAAAGAGTACCCAAACTGCTGAATATTTGTAGCCATTGCGGCAATTAAGTTTCTGGCCTCCTAAGGTGTCTTGTGCACTATGGCTCCCCCACTAGCAGCATCAAGAATTTTCCTATCATTCAATAACATCCCATCATAGAAGTACCGAATAAGGAGATGCTCTGCAATTCCATGTTGAGGACAACTTGCACAAATCCTCTTAAATATCTCATAATATTCATACATCTTTTCTGTATCTCTTTGTCTGATGCCACAAATCTCTCTGCGTAAACTAGAAGCTCTGGATGCTGGGAAGTATTTTTCTAAAACTAACCGGTCCATATCAAGCCATGTATCCACTGTCCCAGGCAGAAGATAATACAACCAGTCTCTAGCTACGCCCTCTAGGTAAAAAGGGAAAGCACGCAATTTCAACTGATCCTCTGTTATGCCTCTCGAATTGAATCCAGAACATACCACATGCAAATCCTTGAGATGTTTGTTTGGGTCATCAGAAGGTAACGAAACTTCGACAAAGCCTAAATCAACCCAGCCTTCAACTCAAACCCATCATCTGCAGCCTGATATTGAATACATAGAGGTTAATGCTCTACTCGTGGTGCAAGCATGTCCCTCAAAGTTGCATAAGCTTGATTTCTGGCTAGTTGCGTAGGTGGAATACGTTGTTGATTTGCCATCTCTGCTTCTTCAAAATATTCCAATAACTTGGTCTCAAAGGTAGGCAAATTCTCAGTTTGGTCAGGCAAGACTTGTGCAGAAGTAGAAGCTTGTCTTTTGCACAATTTAGTAGCTTTCCTAAGTTGTTTTGCAGTCTTCTCTATCTCCGGATCAAACAATAAATCACCTGCAGAAACACAATGTCGCATGCAAACAACTAGAGAAAAAAATGACTAGCAACATAAACAAACAAAAACGTAAACACTGATCCCCAGCAACGGCGCCAAAATTTAATGGCGTGTCAAACCAGCAAAAATAAATTCCTACTCTAGAACACTTAAATGAGCAAAGTGGTGAATAAGGTCGAACCACAGAGACCAGTGTATCAATTGTTTATTTGTGCAAAAATAATAAAAAGAATTGATTTAGGAATGATTAATTTTAGAACACGAAATCACGTAGAAGGCAATTAAAATAAAGATTGAAAATAATATAAAAAAAGGCCTAGCCAAATTTCTCTTCCGTTCGATATTGTAATCCAATCATAGACTTAAAAATATAAATTGAGTTCATTCTTATGGACAAAGTTATAGCAGACAGTGAACAACACATATCGACCAATCCATTCGTAATTATTCGATAACCCCGACTAAAGCTCCGTAGATTATTACCCTAACCAATTAGACTATTCCCGAGTAAAGCTCTGCAGAATATAATCTATGGCAGCAGTAGACTCTAATGGACCTTTGTCTTAGCCAAAAGAATCAGAAAAGCCGCAATCTATTTATACTAAATTATTTAATCTCACTAATTTCTTAATTGAAATTAATTCGCCACTTTGATTGATAGAAATCACAGATTCACTAATTTATTCGACAATTTATTACCAAGTTGATCAATTAATAGGTGTCATTAATTAACAAACATGGCAATAATAAATCGATTAAAGTGAGGAGATCAAACAAACATAAGAGATAAACAAAAGCAATTAAATTAAAGGAGTCTCACGAATTACATTAATTGAACGTTAGATACCTTGTCTAGATGAAAAGTTAGCCACACATAACTATAGTATAAGACAATATATCGTAGAGAAGAGTTGTTCTATCTTTTTCCCTACCAAGAGTTGCTGTCGTCGTTCCCCTCTCTAAAGCTAATCGTAAAAATCATCCTCCTAATTTCCTAAAGTAGGACTATTAATAGGCTAGGTCTTTTTCTTTACAATAAAAAAGTGGGCCCCAATTAAAATATGAAAATAAAGCTCCAATGGCTTACAAAATAACTTGACTTCGTCCACCATAAGGGGCTGTGTCATTCGGGCCCAAATCCCAAGGTAATTAATCCAAGATTCGCAGGTAGCAATCTGCCAGCGTCACGACACCTTCAACATGGTCATGTTGAAATTCTTTCCAGTTCCAGATTATCCAAATTCACTAGGTCATATTGAAATTATGTCCAGTTCCAGATTATCCAAATTCACTCCAAATCGCATCACTTTGGTACTTCATCACCTAGAACATACATAGACACGAATTACCATAGAAACACAAGCAAAACCTCACATAAACCTATCAAAAGAACATAAAACACACACAAATAACATGCTCAAAATGCAAGTTATCAACCATATACTTTAGGTAAGATATTTTTCATTGAGGTTAATATTATTTCTTATCATAACATTTGCGTATTAGATACCAGATGTGGCTCACACATATGTGTTGATATATAGGGTCTTAGGGATAGTAGATCGCTCAAAAAGGGAGAGATGGACCTACGTGTGGGAAATGGAGCAAAAGTTGCTGCATTAGCTGTAGGAACATATGTTTTGTATCTTCCTAGTGGGCTAAAGTTAATTTTGGAAAATTGCTATTATGTACCCGTTGTGACTAAAAACATTATATCTGTTTCATGTCTTAATAAAGTGGGATTTCATTTAACTTTTTCAAGCAATGGTTGTTCAATTAAGTTGAATGAACAGTTGTATGGTACTGCTACATTATGCAATGGAATTTACGTATTAGATATGTCCAATCCAATCTTAACTATCAATGACAATAAAAGACAAAAAAGAGATAACCTAAAATCATCTTACTTATGGCATTATCGACTTGGCCATATAAGTGAGAAACGTATGATTAAGCTACACAAAAATGGCAGCGTAGGGTCATTTGATTATGAATCATATGACACATGTGAATCTTGATTGTTAGGCAAGATGACTAAATTACCTTTTAAAAGAAAAGGTGAACGAATGAATGGGTTGTTAGACCTAACACATTCTGATGTATGTGATCCGATGTCCATTCATGCCAGAGGTAGTTTTGTGTACTTCATTACTTTTATCAATGATTATTCACGATATGGGTATGTGTATCTAATGAGATACAAGTCTGAAGTGCTTGAAATGTTTAAACAATTTAGACATGAAGTAGAGAAACAACTCAGTAGAAGTATTAAGACACTTCGATCAGATCGAGGTGGTGAATACTTAAATAAGGAATTTCTATCTTATCTCGAAGATAATAGGATAGTATCCCAGTGAACTCCACCTTACACACCACAACATAATGGTGTGGCTGAAAGGAGAAACTGAACCTTGTTAGACAGGGTAAGGTCGATGATGGGCTTAGCAGATCTACCAAAATCCTTCTGATGTTATGCACTCGAGACTGCTGTTTATATGACAAACAGAATCCCTTCAAAGGCAGTTGAAGTTACTCCATATGAGATATGGACTAACAAAAGGCCCTATCTTTCTCATATGAAAGTTTGGGGTTGTCTAGTTTATGTGAACCAGATTCAATTAGACAAGCTTGAAGCGAAGTCTGATAAATGTCTGTTTATAGGATATCCTAAAGAAACAGTTGGATATCAGTTCTATAACGCTTTAGAGCAAAAGGTGTTTGTCTCAAAGCATGCTGTCTTTCTAGAGAAAGAGTTTCTTCTAAGAGAAGACAGTGGGAGCAAAATTGAACATGATGAAGTTCATGATGCTCAAACAGATGCAAATCAATTGCCTGAACCCTGAAATTGTTGTTTATAGAGATGAAACAACTGTTGAACCTTCTAGCACACAAAATGTTCATAGGTCAAGTAGGATACGTAATGTTCCAGAGAGATATGGATTTCTTGTAAGCGAACAAAATGACTTATTGCTCATAGAGGACCATGAGCCTACAACCTATGAAGAGGCTCTGAAGAGTTTAGAATCTAAAAAATGGCTTCAAGCTATGAATTTCGAAATGGATTCCATGTATGAAAACCGAGTATGGACTTTGGTTGACCCACCCAAAGGTAATGTGATTACCTATAAAACGAGGCTAGTCACTAAAGGTTATCATTAAAGACAAGGAGTTGACTATGATGGGACCTTTATCCCCGTAACTATGCTTAAATCCATTAGAATAATCCTAGCCATTGCTGCTTATTATGATTATGAAATATGGCAGATGGATGTGAAGACAGCTTTCCTGAATGGAAACCTAGTTGAGGATGTATATATGATACAACCTGAGGGCTTCATATCTAGAGATGGCAGAAAGGTATGCAAGCTTCAAAAATCCATTTATGGATTGAAGCAAGAATCTAGGAGTTGGAACATACGATTTGATGAGACAATCAAAGAGTTTAGTTACTCACAAAATCCTGATGAACATTGTGTGTATAAGAAGGTTAGTGGGAGTGCTATCATAGTCCTTGTGTTATATGTGGATGACATATTACTAATAGGAAATGATGTCTCAAGTTTACAATCATTCAAAGTTTGGTTGTCCCCGAATTTTTCCATGAAAGACCATGGAGAAGCAACTTACATATTGGGAATAAAGATCTATAGAGATAGATCAAGAAAGTTGCTATGTCTTTCATAGTCAATGTATATAGACAAAGTGCTAAATAGGTTTACCATGGAGTAGTCCAAGAGGGGGTTTCTTCCTATGACTCATGGGATAAAACTCTCGAAATATATGTGTCCTAAGACGCAAGATGAGAGGACTCGCATGAGTATGATCCCATATGCTTCGGAAGTAGGATTAATCATGTATGCTATGTTATGCACAAGATCTGACGTATCATATGCTCTAAGTGTTACGAGCAGATACCAATCAGATCCTGGTGAGGGTCACTAGGTGGCTGTTAAGAATATCCTAAAGTACTTGAGAAGGACTAAGGATGTATTCTTGATATATGGAAATGGAGATCTCATAGTGAGTGGGCATACAGATGCCAGTTTTCAATATGACTAGGATGACTCCAAATCTCAATCAGGTTATATTTTCACACTGAATGGTGGAGCAGTCAATTGGAAGAGTTCCAAACAAGATATGAATGCAGATTCAATGACCTAATTAGAGTACATTGTAGCTGCAGAAGCGTTAAAAGAAGCTATTTGGATCAAGAAGTTTGTCATGGAACTTGGAGTGGCTTCTCGCATAGTAGACCCAATATTGTTGTACTGTGACAACAATGGGGCTATTGCTCAAGCCAAGGAACTAAGGTCTCATCAGAGATCCAAGCACGTACTCAGGAGATATCACCTGATTAAGGAGATAATTGATAGAGGTGATGTGAAGATAGAGAGAGTGCCCATAGATCAGAACATGGCTGATCGTTTGACTAAGCCATTTCCTTAGAAAAAATTTGATTCTTGTGTACTCGCCTATGGTATTAGATACAAAGGCAATTTGCTTTAGTGCAAGTGGGAGATTATTAGATCAGTACTCTAAAGGTAATCACCTTTAGCACTTTTGTACAAACTTTATTTTGATTAATAAAACAATAGGCTTTTTTTCATTGATTTGATATTAATTTAATATATATGAATTGATATTGATCTTAAATTGAATTAATGAAGTCCATGATACAAAACATAGCATGAAGGAAATTATAATGAGATCATGATAATGAGATTCCTATCATGTGCAATTATGTTAGTATCTAAACAATCCCTAGTCATAAGATTAATAAGACAGGATATTATTAATTCAAAAATACTAGCACATATTATACTTCTTGATTTTATCAGGTGAGATGTTTAGAGTTAATACGTGGATGCTTACTAAGGGTAGTGAGTACATCAGATGACCTGCTATGAGATTATCACGTAGATGATCTATAGAATGTCAATGATTAATCTTATCATAGCAATCGTACAAATATCCTTAGACTTGAGGTATTCAAGGATATCTTGGATATAAATCCTGTGCTTTGATACCATTCCTTGTTACCTCAAGACGAGGTCACTCTTCGGTGGTGGTTGGGTACAGCTATTTATGTTCGAAGATAATTACGTAGCCAATAAAGGATTCACCACTCCTGATAGAAGGAGATGATATCCATGGCCTCTTGTTGGGGTCATTACTCGGGAGTCTCTGGCTAGAGCAGGTATTTGTTATGAAGAGGGTCTTTAATGACATATATGAGTAATGAGATCCCAGAACAAGAACTAACATCACTTGAACTAGATGTGACGTAGTCAGTCTAGTAGGAGTTGACACATATCCTATACTCAGAACGAAGAGGGGTATAGTATGGTGAAAGGATGAATTGCACGCTAATTGTCTATGTAAAGGTTCATAAGTTGGATAATTAACTATCAAAGAGTTTGTGTGTTAATCCACTTATATTCCAGCAAATAGGCATCATGATGTGTTTGAATTAAGAGTTAATTCAAGTGCCTAAAATATCCAGGAGCCTAAGGGTCACACGTATAAAATATTAGATGAAAAACAAGTCCATATGGCCTATTTTAAGCAAGCCATGATCGTGCATCATAGGGCCACGATCGTGGCCAAAGGCGAGACATGCCACAATTGTGGCCAATACAAAGGCCCCGAAATGATATATAAGTGAGTTCTTCACTTATGTATATGAACAACATTCACTTCTTACATAGTTAAGTGATAGAGAAAGGGTTTTAGAAGCGTTCTAGAGAGAATGAGAAGAGTTCTTGAGTAATCTTCTTGCAATTTATGCAAATGTTGTATAAATCAATATGCATGCAAGATAACCTTGATCTATCTTCTACCATATTGAACATCTGCTTGAATTCATCAATTTTGGTGTTCTAAAACCCTTACACATTTTTTCATCTTCCTTCTTTGCGTGTTCTTGAGTGATCAAGGAAGGGTTTGGTGTTTGCAACAACCCAAATAAGGAAAAGAAACAAGAAAGGAGGAGATACACAAGGTAAAAAGTTTTGTTATTTCATGTTCTTTACATATCTTTGCATGCATGTGAGATTCTGTGGTTTTCGGGTTATCATGGTGTCAGAATCTTGATTCCAACACTTCTGATGCATCTGCCTGCAAGTGATGCATGAAACCGTGGCTAACCCAACATCACAATCATTCACAACTTGAAGCCTTTCAACTTAAGTAGCTTAACTAGTATTTTTCATAAAAACGAGTATCAAAAACAACAAGGTAGGCAATAAAAAATAATTAAAAAATAATTAAAAAATGTTTGTTAGATAAATAACTATTCCGTTGACCTTTGGGTTATGAATAGAGCTAGTATCCAGTTAAAAACATGATAATAGTTGAGTAATCGGATCAACACACATTACAAATGTGTGACTCTGTGTCAAAAGCTATAATGACATTTCAACCAAGTAGTTTAATAAAAAACATGACTTAGTTAAGTAACCGGATCGACATTCATCACAAATGTTTGCCTCTGAGTAAAAGACTATGTCCGTGCTTAAATAAATAAATGAAAAAAAGTGTTCTTAATAAAAACCTATCAGACTTGTAAGAAGCTTAACTTTTCATGAAAATATACTAAGGAACAGTTATAAAGTCTGAAGGACCAAAGAATTATTATTGTGTATGTTCAATTGAAAATGGTAAATAAATTAACACTTAGATCTCAATTAATTTCTATATTTATTTCAAAGCCTCTAGACACAGATTTGTATATTAATGATTGAATATAACTTGTATGACTATGTTTTAAATTATATTTATTTCATGAAGTTGAAGTCGTTGCCTTATTTATGCATTGTGTGTTGTGTATTTGTTATGTGTTTTCTGTTTTGTTTGATTGAGGACAAGTAGACGTTTAAGTGTGGGGATATTGATAGTTGTGATTTGCATTATGTTTTAGGGTTTGATTTATTATGTATTAAGTGTTAATGTGAATGTTTAGTGTGTGTTTAGGTTAGAATTGTGTTAATTTATGTGTTTAAGTGTTTTTATGGGTTAGTATGAGTCTTTGAACTTAAATGTTATATTTTTGAGGTACCTTGATGTGTTTGTTAGAGTTTTAGGGTCAATGGCTAAGAAGGAGAAGTTTCGGAGACTTTCGCGCCCAAAACCATAGCCCACGATCATGGCACAATAGGCCAGGATCGTGATAGAAAGATGTGAGCCACAATGATCAGATGTGAGCCATCATGATCCAGGCCACGATCATGGCACTTTGGCTAAGATCATGATAGAGATCTTTGAACCAAGTAACGATCATGACACTTTAGCCACGATCATGACAAAGAGGAATAATCGTTGGCCATGATCGTGTCCTGCATCGGGTAGACATGAAAATAACTAAAAATGTCAAGTTTTGAGGGACATTTCGGACCATTTTAACCCCGAATGAACCCTAGGTCTTCTAAAGTATTTAAGGAACATCAAAAAATAGGAAAGGGAGCTTTTTACAGTAACCAAATTTTGAACCCTAGAGAGTTTGTCAAGAGATTTGAGGATGGAGATGAAGGAAGAGAGACACGGAGAAGAAGCTTGAAGCAAAGTCCTACCCAGGATAGGTGGTTTCCCATCGTTGCTACCTCCATCATCATCCATTCTGAACTATTTCTGGTTTTCGGGATTTTTTCTAAACTCACCTTCGGGATTTTGTCTTTGATAGTAATAAAATTTGATTTATTGCGATTTTAATGAGTTATTCGTGATTCAATTTCTGTTCTTAATAATTTGGTAACAAACTAAGAGGGTGAACCGAGTGATATCATCAAATTGGGCTAACGAGAGTTAGGTATTTGATAGATAAAGAGTTGAATCAATCCGTTAATTTTATGTAGCAAGAGATCGTGCATATATTTCAATAGGTTATTAGACAATTTCAGAACTAAATTAGGTTTTAGGTAAATTGTGAATCAAAAGATTGCAATTCCATAATCTAATTAGGGATTATTAATTAGGGTTAAAGATTATAACTTAAGAGAGGGTAATCTGCCCTAGCACTGTCTAGACCCAGTAATTCGATAACTTCATAATCAATTATATTTTCATTAAAGTCATATTAAAGCCCCCTTTCTCTCAATTGGTAGTTCCTACGTTGATTCTTGATTGGGTTGTGTAATTTGCTATCCTTTTTATATTTCTGAAATGTAATTCTTGAAATTGATTGTTCGATTAATTAATTTTGTACTCTAGTTTTTATTTTGATTTATTGCAAATTTGAGTTCAGCCTTAGATTTTAGGATTAAATTACTCATCCTTATGGTATCGATACCTTAGTACTACGCGAACTACCTGTGTACTTGCAGTATTATCGAGGTTAAAAATAGTAAAATTTGTCATACGTAAATCGTCAATCAAGTTTTTGGCGTAGTTTCTAGGGAGGCCACAGTTTAGTTCTATAGTTTAAGGCGTTAGACTAGTTTTTAGTTTGTTGTTCATTTTTTCCTTTATTTTAGAAATCGTGCTCTTGTATGAACACGAGAGTCTCAAGAGGTTCAAGTTAGATATCAACTGACTTGAGCGAACTTTTAGGAAAGCTCGACGAGAAGAATAAGAAGAAGAGATAGGAAAATTAACAATGGTCAAGGAGTTTCAACAAAACATGGACCATAGAGCTAATGAAGGACAACAATACAGAACCTTTATGGACTTTATAAGGCCGGAGTTTAACGAAGCGAAGCAAGGAGTGGCTAGGTCGCTTGTTCAAGCGGCCTCATTTGAGATTAAGCCATCATTTCTCAATATGCTTCAATAGAGTGTGCAATTTTATGGATTGGCTAACGATGACTCGAATGCGCACATAGTTAATTTCCTCAAAATCTGTGATACTTTCGGTATCGTCTAATGTTAGAGGATGCGGTTAGAATCAGGCTATTTCCCTTTTCTCTTAGAGATAGAGCGAAGGCTTGGTACCATTCACTTAGCCTAGCTAACATCACGATGTGGGATTAGCTTGTGCGTGCTTTCTTAGACAAGTATTTCCTGTTGATGAAGACCACCAAGATTATTAAGGAAATCACCAATTTCCAACAACGTGATGAGGAATCAATCTACGAAGCGTGGGAGAGATATAAGGACTTACAAAGAAAGTGCCCACATTATAACCTATCCAAGGAGTTCCTGTTGTAGACTTTCTACAATGGAGTGAACCCACTGACGAGAGGCACAATCGATGTGGCTTCAAGAGGATCCTTAATATGGAAGACTATTGATGAAGTAGAGGAGCTGATTGAGGAGATGGCGAGCAACAGTTGTTTGTGGACAAATGAGCGACGTAGGTAACCTGCTACTTTCAGAGACCAGAAAGGAATTGTTGCGGTCAATTAGATGACAGAGATGCAAATAAAGATCGACAACTTGACGCAAAAACTTAACAATATGAAGGCATCATCCTTAGCTTCGGTGAAAGCCATACAATTAAAGTGTGAGCTCTGTGGACAGATGGACCATGACACCGTGGATTGCTATTTGATGAAAGAAGACAATCAGGAGCAAGTGAACTATATGGGAGCACAATATGGACGAGGAGGGGAAAACAATCCTTACTCTAACACCTAACCCTGGGTGGAAGAATCACCCTAACTTCTCCTAGTTAAACACCAATGGCGGATAAGGATAATCGGGCTTTCAGTAAGATAAAGTAAGAATGATGGAATCAAACTTAGGCAAGATTTTGGATAAGATTGGAGGCATAGAGGAGGCATATAGGAGGCTCGAGAGAAAATTTGAGCAAGCAACGAAGAATCATGTCTTGTCTATACACAATCTAAAAGTCCAAGTGGGCCAATTAGTAGATGCAATGTCTACTCGGAATGTTGGAACCCTTACAAGCAACACCGAGTCTAATATGAAAGAAAGGATCATGGTCATGATTCAGACCCAAGATGAAGAACCAGAGCAGGTACGGAAAGAAGGAGATAAAAGGAATGGTCAAGAAGAACTTCCTAATGAGCCAGTGATTGAGTCAATTAAGGTAATTCGACGTGTATTTCCATTCCTTATTTTGGCTCAGTGGGAGTTAAATGTAAAGAGGGCAGCAAGGAAGTTAGAGGAGATTGAGCAAAACAAGGTCGAGGAAGTGACAAACCAACTACAGACGGAGCTCATATTAAAGGAATTTGTCAAGAAGAAGGTTAAGGAGTGAACATCGGAAGAGAACCCTAACATTGCACAGAAGAAAGAGGACTCAAGGGACTTTTTCATCCCCTATAGTATCAGTAGAATCATCATAGACAGGGCATTCGTGGATTTGGAAGCGAGTATAAACATGATGCCCTACACCTTTAGTCTAAAGTTAGGGTTAAGAGAGTTAATACCCACCAAGTTTTTGGTAAAGACGGCCGACAGAACGGTGCATAAGCCAATCGTGATTCTAAAGGATGTGCAAGTAAAAGTCAATAAGTATACCTTTTCCATAGACTTCTACATATTAGACATTGGAGAAGATGTAGAGACCCCGATAGTTCTTTGACAACCGTTTTTAGAAACTGCGTATTCAATCATTGATGTTGACAGGGACAAATTAACTTTGAGGATAGGAAAAGGGCAAATAACCTCGAAGTATCACGTAAAGAGTACAGATCTCCTTTACCTTTAACGAACAATAGAGAACCTGATCCTCAAGGAGAATGGGAGGATGTCGAAGATCCTAAGAATGCAGTTAGGAAGAAGCGCTCACGAAGAAGAAAGCGAGGAAAAGAGAATTGTAAGGAAGGTGGGAACTATAGCATGGTAGCTAAAGTTCAAACTTTGAGATTAATGACTATGTTACCATTGCACCATTCATTCCAACCACCGTGAGCTTAAAGGAGCATCGAGCTACTGACGTTAAAAGAAGCGTTGCATGGTAGGCAACCTATAGAAAATTTAGTTTCTTTGATGTTTTTTGTTAGAATGTTTGGAATTCTGTAGTCAAGATTATTTTTATTTTCAAATAAAATGGAGAAGGAATAGGAATTCGGAATAAAGTGGATGACTGTTCAAGCATGAAAAGAGAGGTGAAAAGGGTCGTAAAGAATTAAGAAGTGAAGGTGAAAAAAAAATGTTGGTGGAAAGCTACAGGCCAGAATCGTGGCCTGCAACTAGGCAAAATAAGGGAAGCTCAAAATTTTTAAGAACTTTTTTTACCATTTTACCCTTCTAACCACCTATATATTTAATACTAACTTCACTTTTACATTCATTTTTATTTTCACTTTATCTCTCTAAACTTTAAGCCTCCAAAAGCTCTCACATCTCTCTAAAATTATCAAACTCTAATTTTTCCTCTAAATTCTACTCAATTCCTAAGAATTATGCCACGCATTAAATAATCAGCCTGACGGAAGCAAGCCGGACAAAATCAAGTTACGGGACATGGGGGAAGGAACTGAGCAGCAGTCTTCGGCGCTCCCTTCGGAATCTATACAGAGGAGGAAGGTGCTCGTTTTTGACCTTTAAATGTT
The DNA here is from genome assembly GCA_027563885.1 of Erythroxylum longipes. Classification (NCBI taxonomy): domain Eukaryota; kingdom Viridiplantae; phylum Streptophyta; class Magnoliopsida; order Malpighiales; family Erythroxylaceae; genus Erythroxylum; species Erythroxylum longipes. The sequence goes on along the minus strand of JAOQMS010047176.1, from coordinate 17,617 downwards.
AGACAGATAGTCATGCCTAAATACATGATAGCCTAAAGTTGCACGAGAGAGTAGAAAATTTAGCTAAAAGAATCCAATTGGCTCAATTTATTCAGTTCCAATTTCTTGTCTATCAGGAGCTCACGTTGGAGTTTTTCACTTCACTAATGTATGGCCCTAGGAACCCCAAGGAATTGTGGTTTAGGTTGAGAGGAAGAGATTATGAACTGAATGTAGAAATCATGTGTGATATGTGTGGATTCCCCGAATCCACCATCATTGATCAACATGAGGATTTTCATCCCTCACAATATTGGAATGAGCTTATTGGAATTGATCAATTTCATGCAAGAATGCTCAGGATAACATAGTATGGTCCCACAAACACTTGTTGCTACACAAATTCATGTGTCAGTTGGTTTTTGGCAAAACAGAAACCAAGAAGTGTTCCACAAAGGAGCTTTTTATGTTGTGGTACATGGACCACAGTATTCCAGTGTGCACATCCACACATGTGCTTAATGCCATTATTGCTCACACAAGAGGAGTAATAACTTAGAAATGTGGTATATAGTGTCTGCCATTACAGAATATTATGGCATGGACTGGAGTGGGTTAACTGCTCGTGTCCCTGACTTCCTAAACCATCACCACTTATGGTGGGCTAAAATGCTTAAGTCCCACAACATGGAACTTAGGGATATCAGCCAGAAGACACACGTTAGAATTAGGGCTACTCAGGCGTGCTCAAGTTCAGCCCCACTGTAGCAAGCAGACGAGGACTCTACCAGTGAAGAGTTTGAGGAAAAGGAAGAAAGTGCATGGCTGGAAGGAAGTTCTGGATGCGATCTCTGGAACCAACAAGACACTTGCGGAGAACACCAAAATGATGAAGGAGATGGCCCTGACTTCACGACGCCAGAGCTGGGATATTCGTCAGATCCACAGATATTTCGAGGCTCAAGGCATTCAATTGCCACCTCCAACTCCATCATCACCTCCATCTCCGTAGGAATTGTGTCTAACCCATTCATTTTTCTTTTCCAAATTAGCCTTTAGTTTTATTTTTTATTTTTATTTTTATTTTTATATTTTTTTATTTACTTTAAATTATATCTTTTCTTTCTTTTATGTGCTTTGTTGGTCCCTTCTCACATTGAGGACAATGTGTTCTTCAAGTGTGGGGAGGGATTATGTGTTTTGCTTTTCAATGTGATTCTACGTATCATATGATAGTTACTAGGTTGCATTGTGTGAATTGTTTAAATGTGTCAATGGCTTAGATGGATTGAAATTTATTTAATTTTGAACATAGTTTATTAGGTTGTGAATGGTTATTAGCTCGCAAAATTAGTGAATTAGGGGTCTTTGGATGAATATACAACTTAATTAGAATTTAGCATAAATTTATCAGCTTATAGATTGTCACATTCATTCATAATTTGAGGCCTTTCAACTTAAGTAGCTTAATTAGTTTTTTTCATGAAAAAAAGTAGCTAAAACAACAAGGTAGGCAATCAAATAAAAAAATAAATAATTAAAAAATGTTTGTTAAATAAATCACTATTCTACTGACGTTCGGATTATGAATAAAGCTAGTATCCAGTTGACAATGTGATAATAGCTGAGTAACCAGATCGGCACGCATCACAAATGTGTGCCTCCACATCAAAAAGCTATAATGATGTTTCAACCAAGCAATTTAATAAAAAACATGACTTAGTAGAGTAACCGGTTCGACATTCATCACAAATGTTTGCCTTCGAGTAAAAGACTAAGTCAGTGCTTAAATAAATAAATGAAAAAATGTGTTCTTAATAAAAAACCTATCGGACTTGTAATAAGCTTGACTTTTCATAAAAATATACTTAGGAACAATTACAGAGTCTGAAGGACCAAAGAATTATTAAAGTGTGTGTGCAATTGAAAAGGGTAAATAAATTAACATTTAGATCTCAATTAATTTGTATATTTAGTTCAAAGACCTAGACATATATTTTGCATGTTAATGATTAGATATAACTTGTATGACTGTGTTTTAAATTAAATTTATTTCATGAAGTTAAAGTCATTGCCTCATTTATACATTGTGTGTTGTGTGTTGTGTTTTTGTTGTTTTATTTTCTTGAGGACAAGCAAACATTTAAGGGTGGGGATGTTGATAGTTGTGATTTGCATTATATTTTAGGGCTTTATTTATTATGTATTAAGTGTTAATATGAATGTTTAGTGTGTGTTTAGGTTAGCATTGTGTTAATTTATGTGTTTTAAGTGTTTTTATACGTTAGTATGAGTCTTTAAGCTTAATTTTATGTTTTTGAGGTAAATTGATGTGTTTGTTAGTGTTTCAGGGTCAACGGAGAAGTTTCGAAGACTCTCAGGCCCAAAACCATGGCCCACAATCGTGGCACAATAGGTCATGATTGTGACAGAAAGATGTGAGCCACTATGATCCAGGCCACGATCATGACACAGAGCTCTGAACCAGGCCACAATCATGACAGAGAGGGATAATCACTGGCCACGATTGTGGCAGGCCCATGATTGTGGCCTACGTCAAGTTTCGAGAGACATTTCGAATCGTTTTGAACCCAAATGAACCTTAGGTCTTCCAAGGTATTTAAGGAACATCAAAGAACAGAGAATGGAGCTTTTTGCAGCAGCCAAGTTCTGAACCTTAGGGAGGTTTTTGAGAGATTTGAGGAAGGAGATGAAGGAAGAGAGACACGGAGAAGAAGCTTGATGCGAAGTACTTACTGGAACAAGTGGTTTCTCACCTTCGCTGCCTCCATCAGCATCCATTCCGAACTATTTCTGGTTTATTTCTTTCTTACAATTGTATAGAATTTGAGATAGCCATAAATGATAGATTGTTGAATGTTGACGATATTGTCTAAACTTAAATTCATGATTTTGTCTTTGATATTAATGAAATTTGATTTATTGTGATTTTATTGAGTTATACGTGATTCAATTTCTGTTCTTAATAATTCGGTAACAAACTAAGATGGTGAACCGAGTGAATATCATCAAGTTGGGCTAAAGAGAGTTAGGTAGTTTGATAGATAAAGAGTTGAATCAAAATGTGAATTTTATGTAGCGAGAGATCATGTATAGGTTTCGGTAGGTTATTAGATAATTTCAAAACTAAATTAGGTTGTGAATCGAGAGATTGCAATTCCATAATCTAATTAGGGAAGATTATAACTCAAGAGAGAGTAATCCACCCTAAGACTGTCTAGACCTGGTAATTCGATAATTTCATAATCATTTAGTTTTTCATTAAAGTCAGATTAAAACCCCTTTCTCTCAATTGGTAGTTCCTAGGTTGATTCTTGATTAGGTTGTGTAATTTCCTATCTTGTTTATATTTCTGAAATTTAATTCTTGAAATTGATTTTTTGATTGATTAATTTTTTTCTTTAGTTGTTATTTTGATTTAATGCAAATTTAAGTTCAGCTTTAGATTTTAGGATTAAATTACTCCTCCTCGTGCTATTGATACCTTAGGTACTACGCGAATGACCCATGCGCTTACGGTATTATCGAGGTTAAAAATAGTCAAATTTGTCAATACATAAACTGTCGATCAATAGTGACCATTTTGCCTTGAAACTATATTTGGAGAATTAAATTACTGATTTAAAATTTTTGGTGAAATTTTGAGAAAATTCTAAATTTCTAGTTTTTTTTGGACTAGGAAAAATGCCAAGTAGTAGGACAATTGATAAATGGTAGTAGAATTAAGTGTCAATTGGTAGTAGAAATTATTGATAAGAGACATTAAGATTTAATGACAAGTGCCATTGAAAATTGGGAGACAATTGGATTAGAAATTGGAGACAAAATGAACTAGTTATTAAAGTGGACCAAATGAAACCATAGGGAGGTGACATGTGGCAAGTGACAAGTGGCACTTGCCTTGCCACATCTCACCTACGATTCTTACATGTTGCGAGACTATCTTTAGTTTTGTCTTTCATTTGGTTAAAACAAGTTTTTTTCCTCTCTTTACATTTGTTCTTCATCTTCTTCATTATCTTCTTCATCTCCATATAACACGACGCACACCCACCTTCATAAATGTTGAACCTTGCTATCGCCCTTCACTTGCTACTTCTATTTTTGTGTCTTCTTCATCTTGCTATTAAAACACCCAACCCATTCCTCCATGAAAGACGAATGTGTGATGTTTTGGGAAGCTAGGGTTAAGAGTGATTTGAAGATCTTAAAGCTTAAACAAGTAAGCAGCATGCTATTTTTCTTGATATGTTATGATGATAGTTAGATGTTGAAAGATCACAAAATGGTGATAAAAAAATGTCAAAACGTGGGTGAGAAAAATGAGCTTATAGATGTATTGTTTTTGTGTATAATGTGAGTGAAAATTCATAAATTGTTAGAGATGATTTTTAGCTAGAATGATCATTTTAAATGTTATAGAAAGAAGTACAGAAATTTGATTTGTAAATGGATGTTCATGTTCTGTTTTCTTAGTATATAACATATATATCTTTGGTTTTTTTAGAGATGAAATAAAATGAGTTTAGAGATAAATAAGAGGAGTAATGTGGTGTCTTGAAATGAGGTAAATTAGAATGATAAGTTAGAGATGAAATGAAGGTGAAAATGAAGTTGAAAATGTGCAGAAAATTGATGGTGAATGTGTATATGTATATGTTCTGTTTTTGATGTTTATGATCACTCATAGGTTTTGATTTGTTTGTGAACGATAATGAGTTGAAGTAGAAGTATAAATTAATAGGAAATAATGAGGACTTAATCTAAAAATGATAGACCAAGTAAAAGAGATGAACTAGGATGAAAATGATGATGAAGTGTGCTGGAACATGTTAAATGGAGTGTTTTAACTGAACAGGAATCTGTATTTTGACCATATCATGATCTATATATATTCAAATGGGATGATTTTTAATTAATATTAAACTATAGACATATGGATACAATTTTCATGAAGGAATTGAATTTGAATTCTATTCCTAAGGGTTTTGAAATTTGGCTTGAATTTGAATACTGAGTGTTGTCACCATTTGAGTACAGTCTTTAGTATTTTGGGTATAACTCACAGAATACTGAACCAAATTGCATATATTTTATGTAATTAGAAACTTAAGACATATAGGAACATTTTATTTAGAGAAGGTGTTGCCTAAATACCTTATTTTATAGGTCATAATGGTCATACAAAACTGATACAAAAATCTGTACTGAGAAAAATTGGAAAATTGTAGGAAAAGTGGGAGATTAGTTTCTATCACGATCGTGGTAATATTTTATGTGGTAATGTTTTTATTGTGCAATGGTTGAACCAATTAAGGATAAATTACTTAAATATGATGCATTTGTACTTAATTTAGGCTTGAATGGAGCTTGAATTAAAACTAGAATGATGCTTTGATTAAGAGACTAAATGTGTGATATGTTTAGGGTGATGATTGAGAATATAAAGTAAGAATGAATTGTGTACATCAAGTGTTCAAATATGGAGTTTTGAGATTTTATGAGAATTAAAGGGGTCCTATGATGGCTAAAGTCATTCAAGAAGATGAATGTTGTATTAAGTAAAGATGAATGATAAATTGGATGTTTTGTGATCTTATAATGTTAGAATGACCTTGATGAATGAGATAATAATGAACTAAGAATAATTTTGTACAAATGAGGTGTAAACCTAAGTCCAATTTAGACATATATGAGTTATGGAGTATGAATGAGCATAAGAAGTGAATTAAAAAAATATCCAGAATAGTCAAATTGAGCATGCATTATATATTACACATATACATATGTGTACAATTGAATGTTTATATGATGTAAAATTAGTAACGTGTGTACAATGTGTATTACATGAAGTTTATACATAGGGTTGAAAACCAATGTCTAGAAGTTTCCGGATCATGGAAACTAATGCTAATCTAGAGTGTACTGTGAGTAACCTAAGATGGTCTCGCATTGAATTATTTTTTGCTTACATTCTGTATTGACTTATTATAAGATGTGAATGTATTGATTCCAGATATTGAATGTCTGAGGTGTTTGATCTATGAAAATCATTGGAAGTGCTCATTGTATATGAATTTAACTAAATAAGTGATTATCAACTTAAGTGTTGAATGCTAGACCAAGGTCCAATCATAAATGTGAATGAGAATGTGAAAGTGTAAGATTGAGCACGATTGATTGATTAAATACATGTGATGCATTTCATTACATGAATGCATGATAACATAAGGACTATTGTGACTGGAGTAGCCACCAAAAAAGAGCTTAAAGCTCAAAAACGTGAAAAAGAGCTTAAAACTCATAATGTGGTAAGAGCTCTGGCTCACTATGTAAAATGAGCCCTATATCTCCAACGAATAAGGAACAGTTATTAATGAGTTTGATATCCACAATGGATACAAGATAGTTATAGGAACTTGGTCACAACAATAACAATTGGAAGTGAGTCTTTTGAGCATTGCGTATATAATTGATATGTATGTTTAAATGATTGAAATGCACTATTTGAATTGTTTAAATGTGAAATGTGAAATAAATGAATAAAGTGTTAATTAATGCTACATGATGATAAATGAAATGATTTGAATTATGTGATTATATGAATTGATGTGTTATATGAATTGAGTGAACCATCGAGGATGGTTAACTCACTAAGTTCGCAAAACTCACTAAAATTGCAACATTGAATTTTCAGGTTCAAAGATCTCTAGTTAGACAAATTGGAGTCTAACCACTGCATTCAAATAAAAGATAGAGGTCGAGATTAGTTGGCTTATGCATATGATTTCTGTTTTTTTGTAATAAACATTGTATTCCACAATTGATGTTTATTGTACAAATGAATTCAGTTTGACTAAACACGCTTTATAAATAGAATGGGCCCAGATGATTAACAGAATTAAAGATGATGTGTTTATTGGTTGTAACATTTGTGACTGAAATTGTAATTGTTTATGAATAAAATGGGTTGGAAATGAATATTTGTTTTTTTGAAATATGCCTGTGATGTTTGAAAAAAATTATATTGAGTTTGATTGACCACCCTAGCACACCACCCTTGTAGAGTGCATTCTCAAATATCATCTGTGTGTTTGGGAATACGCCTTATGGGAGTGGGGATTTACAAGTATCATCTTGGCAAAGCTAGTGTAGTAGCTGATGCATTAAATAGGAAGTCAAATAGTAGTATGGCTCAAGTACAATTATCGAGGTTTCCTAACCTAGTGCAATTAAGAGCATTAAGTGTTGAGTTGAAATTGGGGCAAGATCAGGCATTGATAGCTACACTGAAGCTGAGACCTATATTATATGAGAGGATCAAGAAAGCCCAAAGTAAAGATCCCGAGTTAGTGAAGTTAATTAAGAAGTTGAAAGTGAATCTGGATTCTGAATTTTAGTTGAGAGATGAAACATTATGGTTAAAGTAGAGATTGTCTGTGCCCGATGTTTGTGACTTGAGGAGAGAGATTCTAGAGGAAGCACATATAGCAGCTTATGCTATGTATCCTGGAACAACTAAGATGTATAACACACTGAAGCAACATATTTGGTGGTCAGGGATGAAGAAACAAGTGGCTGAGTATGTGGCTAAATGTTTAACTTACCAATAGATTAAGGCAGAGCATCAAGCTCTAGTTGGTAAGTTACAGTCATTGCCTATTCTGAAGTAGAAATGGGAGAGAATCACGTTTGATTTTATTATGGGTTTACCGAGGACTCCGAGGCAACATGATGCCATTTGGGTCATTGTTGATAGATTGACCAAGTCGGCTCATTTCTTGCCAGTGAGAGAGAATGACTCATTAGATCAGTTAGCTCGGAGCTATGTGAATGAGATAATGAGGTTACATAGTGTCCATTGTATCAAAAAGTTATCCTAGATTTACCTCAATATTTTGGGGTAACTTACAGACAATTTTAGGTACGATGTTAAAATTTAGTACTGTATTTCATCCTCAGAAAAATGGTCACAGTGAGAGGATGATTAAGACTATTGAGGATATGCTCAGATCTTGTGTTTTGGAGTTTCAAGGAGCATGGGATCTATATATAGTTTTGATTGAATTCGCTTATAATAATCAGTATCACAGTAGTATTGGTATGGCTCCATACGAGGCAGCAGGAAGTGTCGTTTGCCTCTATATTAGGATGAAGAGGGTCTAAGGATTGTTGAAGGCCTAGAACTGATTCAGGATACTATTGATAAAGTGAAACTGGTCTAAAGTAGAATTAAAATGGCACAAGACTAATAGAAGAGTTATGTGGATTAGCACAGGAGAGACATGGAATATGAAGTTAGAGATAAGGAGTTTTTGAGAGTATCACCTTGGCGAGGTGTGCTAAGGTTCAGTAAGAAGTGTAAGTTAAGCCCGAAGTACATTGGTTGATATAAGATAATTGGAAGAATTGGACCATTGGCCTATAAGTTAGACTTACCTTCTGAAATGGCATAGATACATAATGTGTTTCATGTGAGTATGCTTAGAAAATATCGGTCGGATCCTACTCATGTGATACTGACTCAGGACATTAAGGTTTCGAATAATTTGAGTTATGTTGAAGAACCAGTCAAGATAATTGGCTATCAGAATAAACAATTAAGAAACTGAGTGATTTCATTGGTGAAAGTCCTTTGGAGAAATCATTCGAGTGAGGAAGCTAGATGAGAAATTGAAGAGAACATGAAAAGGTAGTACCCCTACTTATTTGATCATTCAGGTAAGAATTTCGAGGACAAAATTTCTTTGGTATTCATACACGAATTGATTAAGCATTGCAAATACATGCATAACATTGGCATTCATACACAAATTGATATTTGTACACATTACAAGTAAGCATGTGCACTCATTTGACATGTCCCAGGGTATGAAAAATGTTAAGTGAACATAATGTGAATTGTGATTTGGTATGTCTTGAATTTTGGTATGTTTGGATTTCAATTAGTAAATTGGAATTAAATGTTATGGATTAGGAAATTGATGAATAAAAATGTACATTTGGACTAGGAAAAATGCTAAGTGGTAGGATAAATTGATACATGGAAAATTAAGGTGATTAAGCCTAAAATTGAGTGACATTTGGCATAGTTAAATGTGTGACAAATGGACTAGTAATTAAATGACAATTGGACCAATTATTATATGATATGCGGAAAAATCTTAGAATGACATGTGGACTGATTTAGTAGGGGACAAATGGAAACCTAATAAGTGGATTAGTGGCAGCTGATTAATTAGCCAAATGTATTACATGCCTTAAGGCATATGGTGAGTTTAGAAGTTGACACCTAGCATGATGATGGAGCAATTCCTACAGCAATGTTTCTACTGATTCCCTCACCTTTCTCCACCGAAATTACTCCAAATTTTTTCTGTATTTTTTCTTAACCCTATCTAAAGTTATGCACGAAAACCACACCTAAGTCCTACACTAAATAGCTAAGAAATCTGTTCAAAGTTGTCTTCACCTTGTTGTCCGAAAAAGACCAGCTCACTTTCACCTTGAAATTGCGTTAATTTTTTCTTACTTGGGAGGATTGGTTAATCTGTAATTTTGTGTTAAATTGGAAGCCTAACAAGTAATTAACAATTTGAGTTTTATGGCATTTCAAATGATATAAGAATGATGCTTGAATTGGAATGAAATGCATGTGATATTGGTGAAGATATGTGCTAGAAAATGTTGCAAGAACTTGGAAGTTTTTCTATTTTTTTTTTGGTATATGAAAACTGTGGAGTATAGAGCATTATTTAGATGAATTGTACTAGGATTTAATGTATAAATAGGGTTGATTTATGCCAAAGAAATTTGTTAAAAGAGTGTTTTTGAATTGAGAAATAATTAGCTTATGTGTATGATAATGTAAGATAGATTTCTGGTTTGAATTTTGATGCATGAAAGACTACGATTTGTAAGCTGTTAATTGAATAATTTTGAACTAGAATTGGAGACGTTATTGATGAGTAATTGGAGTATGATTCAGGCCTAATAGAGGTATAATTGATGAACTATAAAGAGGATGTATTAACTTTGGTATAAAGTGTAAAAAAAATCTGGAAAATTAGAGCTATAGGTCGAAATTTTGGTTTCAATTTCATCTTCCTCTTTCGACCTATTTTAAATATATTTAGGGCATGAATTTAAATAAAATCAAAGAATTTGTAGATCTAGGTCTTAGCTTGACCCCTATGAAAGTGGCTTGATAAAATAGTGACTAGAGCTTGAATTATGCTTGTTTTCCTAATACTGCCTGTGACAGACCCCTATGTAGGAACCTTATATTATTTCCTGATTTTTTGAAATTTTGAGCTCGAATTAGTCCAAGTATAGAACATGAAAAATGACTATTTTTCTATAAAATAGTTTGGCTAGAAGATATGTTGATAAGTTTATGTAGTTAATTGAAGTCATAACTTAAAGAAGGAACTGTTTTAATGTGGTTGAGTTCAAATTTGGAAAAATTCTGATTTGTTAAATGAAATAAATGAGTTCTTTTAATGCAAACATGATCTTTAGGACATGAATAATGTGTATAAGGTATGGATGAATGCATATTGAAGAACATAGGGTATTTATGAATAAGAATTGGGTGAATGTTATGAGTATATCTTGCTGGAAAAATTTTAGTGAATGTATAGATTTAGCTTGCTAAAATTTCATATGTAAAGTACCAATTGTGTTTGTATTGTAATAAGCTTTTGGATCATAGAAATGTTCAAGAATAAATGTAAAGTATGATTGATGAATTTGGAGTAAGTCAAGCTAATTTAAAGGTACAAACTTGATTGGAAAATGGTAGTATACAAAGTATGATGTTGAATGGTTAAGAAATTTGAATAAGGTTACATACCTAGGAAAAGTCAATTGAGCATGCATTGAACATGAAATATGTATATATGTGCGCAAATGAATATGTATTTGATTGATTGCATTTGTAATGTGAATTAAGTGAGAATTGTATGATTTCAAATGCTCAAATTGAATGCCATTCAGACATTACCAGACTATCCAGGCAATAACATAAATTGGAGCGTACTGTAAGTCAACCTAGATGATCTTCCTAGGATTGATTTATACTGTTTAACTTCCAATTATTGAACTGTTTATGATCTATATATGAATTCTAGACTTTAATAGTCTGAGGAGTTTGATATTCGGGAATGTATTGTTTTGTTTGCATATAAAATTTAAATGATAGCTGTTTGCAATTGAATTCTGAATGATTTCTGAATACTCAATGAATGTTGAATGCCGGACTGGGGTTCGATCAATATAAGATTCTATCTGTGCATCATAAATAAATTCTATTCATATCATATTTTGTTAGTTGATGCATTTCATAAAATGCATGTTCAAATAAAGGCCTTGTGATTAGAGTAGCTAGTCTGAAAGAGCTTTAAGCTCAGAATTCTGCACGTAGAGCTTGATTGAGCCCAATAGGCTAGTATCTGTATCTGAAAGGCACTTGGTCACAACAAATAATAATGAACCTGGAGCCTCATGTGCATCTACATTTGTATATTTATGATTATGAAATATATGATTGTGAAGCCTTTTCTGAAATTGTGATGATAAAGTGATATGCCATGATAATGTGATTGATTGGGTTACACATGATCTGAAAGAATGTATATGAAATGTTTGGAATTCATTATGTCTTATTGAGATGGTAAATGTTGTGAAATTGGTTGGTTGTGTGATATTTGTGTGTTTGACTTAAGTGAGGTCATCAATGATGGTAAATGTTGTATAAAGGATTGTAAACTTTCTCACGTTTGGTAATGTAAATATTTGTTTTAATGACTACAATGTAAACTTTTATGAATGAATAAAATGATGAGCTGAGTTTTTAAGTATTGTGTATTCTTAATAATGCCATTTAAGAGATTATGTTTGCTCTAACATACCATCATCATAGGATATGTACTTGAATGTCCTCTGGATGTTCGAGTATATACTCTATGATAGTGGGACGTTACAATTCTAGTCTTTTGATGTTAAGACAAACATTTTGTCGCGAATGAACTTATTTACATAAATATATCATAACTCACAACTAACTACTAGCTCTATTATTAACCCATTCTTTTTAATGGGTCAGTAGAATAAGAAATTTATTAACACATTTATACAACACACTTTGTGTATTGTTTTTCACATTTTACCTACATCACTTCTTCCTAGTCAATCCTATAAAAGGCTACTAATGATGTCTACCAATTTAAATAATTTAATTATAAGTGTACTTAAGCAAGTGTCATAAAATCAAAGAATAAGTACAATAATCTAATCAACATGCATATTCACCTTAAAAACACTTAAAACCCAAACTTTATAATCTAATGTTTTTTCACAAATTAACTGATCATGTTCATAGATAAGCTAATTCCTTTTAACTTTATGTCATTAACACATTCACACAATGCACACAAATGCAACAAAATGTTTACACAATGCTAACATAATAAAATAACTAGCACAATGCAAATGCAAATGTAAATTCACACACAAATGATATGCAATAACATATACGTCCCCACACTTGAACAATATAGTGTGCTCAATGTGGAAAATGACACATAATTACAAATAACACAAAAAAATATAAGAAATAAAAGGAATAATACTTATGGGGATTGTGGTGGTGATCGCATCGGGGAAGGAACTTGGACACACTTTGTGCTATGAACATCCATCAATTTAACTCAATGGAAAATCATAAATACAAGGCAATAAATACACAAAAGTTATAAAAAAAACTTAGAACATAACGTGTTAATTTTAAGGTTATTATCATCACCATTTCAACTTAATTTTCAACCAACTCCTCTTTTGAATGTGTAGATCCTATGTATCATTATATTATGACTTATGCTTCTTATGTATAAAATTTTCCATCCCATGGCTCTCATTCTCATTCTAATTATCTCCACCACTCTCTTCTCTTATTCCCCATCGATTTTTAACTGTAGAATGAGTGGTTTCTCAATGGAAGGTATCATGAGTGCTTCCATCATTACTAAGATCTCTTGCTTCAATTTAACACCCAACTCCTCCTCTCCTAGTTCTCCTTCTTCCACTTCCCAAACACTTACTTCTTTTGTATTGAACTCCTCTTGCTCCCTTATAAAATCATCAACTATATCAATCTTCATGCAAGAGCTACTTTCATTGAATCCTTCAATACTTTATTCATGTTAAATTCAACTTGCTAAACACCAATCCTAAGAATAGGCTTTCCTTTATGAAGAATCACTAAGGCTCTTCTTGTATTTATAAACAGTCTACCAAGAACTAATGAAAAATTTTAATCCTCTTCAAAGTCCAGCATTACAAAATTCATAGGAATAATAAATTTGACCACCTTTACTGGTACGTCCTCCATCACAGCCAAATGGTTTCTTTATAAATTGATCCATTAATTGAATAAACATGGATGTTGGAATCAAAACTCCTAGCCCTAATTTCTTGAAAATAGACAAAGGTTTAATAATACTTGCACCTAAGTCATTTAAACACTTAGAGAATTCTAGGTTACTAACTACACAGGGTGTAGTAAAAATCCGTAAATCTTTTAATTTTGAGGGCATATGACTAGTAATTGTGGAGCTGCAACTTTCTGCTAAGGAGACCATTTGGCTATCTTTCGAAGTTCACTTGTTCAATAAGATGTATTTCAGAAAATTCACATACTTGGGTATGTTTTCCAAATCTTTCATAAAGGAAAACTTAAATGGAAATTTCTTTAACTTCTCTAAAAAATTTTAAATTGCACATCCATTTGATTCTTCTGTAGCCTCATTGGAAATGGAATCTTGGGAAAATATTGATAGGCAAAAAATATGAAACTTCCTCCTTCTTATCTACCTTGTTGTCCTCCTTCTCTTGTCATCCATTAGTGTAAAGTTCAACCTTCTTCTTAGTTGGTTCTTCTAACTTGTTCTCATTTATAAGTGTGATGGCCTTCAATTTCTCCCTTATATTAGACTCCATTTTACTCGAGGGACACACTTTATGTAGATAATGAATTAGCTAATTATTCAACTTGAAACCTCAAATTATGGATGGAAGAAACACGATTCCTCGTAATTTTGTCGAATTTATCTTCCATCCTCTTCTAGTTCTCATCTTGGCTTATGAACTTAGAATTTAGCATATCGATTAGCTTATCCATTTTTTATTCTAATGACCTAAGCCTATATTTTTGAAATCCTAGTTGGCATTATACGCTTATTAAGTTTCTTGTATTATTAGACCAAGAAAAATTTAGATAGCTTTTCCATCCAAGATTATAAGTATTAGAGTAAAGATTGATATCTCCTCGATCAAGTTATGCTCCTATATAGTTGAGCTACTTCTTGTTATTATTTTTCACTATGAAGCAATCATCTGTGACATGATTTCTTGTCCACATAATTTGCATCTGAGTTGAATTACCTTAAGTGGGCTAGAAGAGGTGGCTTTAAGGATGTTCAATTGTTTGGCTAAATTTTCTAAGTAATCCTATAAATTTGTCACTTAATCTAATAGCAAGTACTCCCATCTGATCTTTGAAGGTTAGTTACTATTTACTCCTTTTTGAGTCTACAGACAACTATTATTTGCCATCTCTTCTAATAACTCATAATCTACTTCAACTATTTTTCTTATTAAAGAGCCACCATTTGCTGCATCTATAATGGCTCACGTAGGTAAATTTACACCATTGTAGAACATTTACAGAAGGAACTCCTTTGGTAAGTTATAATGTGGACAAATCCTTTGCAATTCTTTAAATCCCTCTTACGCTTCATATAATGACTCCTTTTTGCTTTGCTAGAAATTAATGATATCCATTATGAGTCTAATGGTCTTCATTAACGGTAATTATTTAACTAAGAAGGCTTGCACCAGCTACTCCCATATTATGACGTCTTTAAGGTTAAGAGAGTTCGACCATACCTTGACTAGATCTTTAAATGTAAAATGGAAGAGCCACATCTTAGCTACATCTTCTGACAACCCACAATATTAGAACTGTCAGAAATCTCTAAAAAGTTTGCCAAATGAGCATTAGGATCCTTATTGGCCAGTCTATAAAATTGGATGTTTATTTGCTGATAGTTATGTTTTGCATGATGTTTTAGGGTGTATATTGTTAAGCATTTAGTGTTAAATTGAGAGTTAAGTGTGTGTTTATGTGTTAATTATGTTAGTTTGTGCATTTTAGTGTTTTTATGGATTAGATTAAGTCTTTGAGCTTAAATGTTATATTTTTGAGGTACCTTGATGTTTGTGTTAGTGTTGCAAGGTAAACAGGGAAGAAGGGTGAAGATTTGAAGAGTTTCAGGCTAAAAGACATATTGTCCATGATCTTGATTGTCGGACCCCGTTTTCGGAGCCCGACAATCGCATTCGGATAACACACATTTATCAACTATACTTGCATTCAAAACTCCCCTTTCTAAGCTCAGCTCCGCTTTTTGAATATTCGACTAACATGATGACTAGTCCATTTCTCCATTTCAACCTGAATATCTCAAAGAATAGCGTTGGTGAGTCCACACTTTAAAGATATACATGCTTAGGGGCTATTAGCAAAACTTTTTCCTTAGGCATCATATGTAGGGTTTCTTTGAATAGTTTGAAAGAGGACTTCAAGAGCTACAACTTTCATGAAGACCTTAAAGACCAATTGTATCTTCTGAATGGTAAAAAATAGGACAGAAGATAACCATGAACAGTAACCCAGATGATATTTGTGAACAGTAACACAGACGAAGTCTGTGAACAGTACCACAGAAGAAGTCTATGAACAGTAACATAGACGAAATCCTTCAACCAACATAACTTCTTAACTCCTTCTTATTATCCTTGGTCTATGATCTGTGTCCTATCCTCTGGGTTCTATCCTCTGTAGTTGACTTTTATCTTCTGTATTGACCACTTATCGTCTGTGTTCTATCCTCTGTAATTGACTTTTATCTTCTGTGTTGATCACTTGTCGCCTATGGTCTATCCTCTGTGTTCTATCTTCTGAGTGATGACGTGTTCTCTGTGTTCTGACGTTATCACAGACAATACTTCTCCTTTCTATTCCTCCTTGCCTCTGTGTTCTAACGTCAGTACAGACGATACTTCTCCTCTCTATTTCTCCTTGCTTCTGTGTTCTGACGTTAGTATAGACAATACTTTTCCTCTATATTTCTCCTTGCTTCTGTGTTCTGACGTCATCACAGACGATACTCTTCTCCTTTCTATTTCTCCTTGCTTCTGTGTTCTGACGTCAACACAGACGATACTCTTCCTCTATATTTCTCCTTGCTTCTGTGTTCTGACGTCAGCACAGACGATACTCTTCCTTTATATTTCTCATTGCCTCTGTGTTGTGACGTCATCATAGATGATTCCTTTCGTCTGTGTTTTTCACGTACAATCCTTCCAACTCTGATGTACTATTCTAAGACTAGCAGCAATTAACAATTTCATCAAACAGAACATGCACATACATATTTCTTTATCCGAATTTTTAAAAATAACAGAATCATACCGAAGGAATTCAATTTCACTGATTCCATTTCAAAACACAGTCAGAGTTATTATAGATCAAATTACACATCAACTTAAACCAAAATACAAAAGATGCCCGATGCTGATATGCCGAATGAACTATTACAAATCACTGACTTAGTACAAATGACTTTAACTAAGGTGGAGGTTTTGATGCCTTGCAGGGATCACTATTGTCTTGGTTTGCACCTAAGGAGGGGAGAAAAGGGGTTGAGCTACACAGTTCAGTGGCTAATATATTTATAGCCATCAGTAATTAGTACAAATCTAAGCATATATAAATATGTACAGATATATAAACAAATAATTATTTTCAAGTAAGCAGAATAATGCAGAACACATAACACCAAGTACATCATACTTGAAAATTTACAGATGCAATGCACAACAAATGGCTCGAGGGTTCCATGGACAGAATGGAGAAATCGAAGTTTACCCCATGAACAGAATGAGTCCTTTTTCGGAGCTCATATGCCACAAGCGTACAGCCGGGAGAAGGCTCTTGTCAACGTGCACGTGACGAACAGAATGGTTCCACTCTCACCCAAACAAGGCACATATTCATTTAATCATATGCTCAGACTTTGATGCTTGTTTATCTTTTCATTTAAACAAAATTCCATGACTTATTTCAATGGCATAACTGAATCAAAATTCATAAATCGCATGCATTTTCAATGATCACAAAATTCAGTAGTTTGATCATGTATGCACATATATATAGGCAAGAACCCTCCCAATCACAAAATAACTATAAATACATCACCCACAGAATGCTTGACAATAAAAGTTCTCTGTTGTCCTTCCTCTTCGCCTTGGTTCAGATTTGTTTGGTTTCCTACAACAAACCAAGTCCTCATTCAATAAGAATCAAGTTTGAGAACCTATAGAACCGAAAGCACTGAACTTATACTAGAATGCTTAAACCCATATATTTCCCAAGCTCTTTTAACCAAAGCCCTTCAAAACTCCAATAGATCTAGAAATCAACTTACCTTGGATCTTAACCAACTAATGAGATCTTTGGCTCTAAAGAAAGCTCTTCCCTTCCTCTTTCTTTTTC
>JAOQMS010047157.1:1365-32385 GCA_027563885.1 Erythroxylum longipes | reverse complement strand
TTGAAACTACCCTACCCTGATGATCTTAACATTCCCCCACAAACACAATTTTTTCAATTACCCTCCATTGAAATTATTGAATTAGATGATTCAATCAGAGAACCCTCTATATCTGAGTATCTTCATCCACGAAGTGAAAAGCTACAAGACTTTACTGATAATTCGTAGTGCTTGAAGAATTTCATCATATGGACTGAAGATAGTCAAAATCAGAAGGAGGAACATAAAGCCTTAGCTAAACATATTCAAGAAATTGATACTAAGGTTGATGAACTAAGTGACTCAGTGGGTCATCTTCATGAGGAAGTAGCACTTTTACGTGTGACTATAGAAGAAGACCTCAAGACGATCCCCACTAATATCAAACATATGTTCTCTGAAATATTGAAGCCTCTGAAATGATTCTTTTTGATTAATAACAAATAGGGAGAGAATAGTAGAAAGAAAAGGAGAAGGAAGAGATTTTATTTTGGAGATTTTATTTTAGCTTATTTTTTATGCATTGCATATCTTGCATTATTTGTCTAAATAAATAAATAAAATTTTTCTAAAAATTATTCATCTAAATACCCTCTCGTTTATCTTCTAATATTATGATTATTTATTATCATCAAAAAGGGGGAGATTGTTAAGTCAAGGAGACTTCACTTCTTTTATTGATTTTGATGAAAGTCAAATATTAATAATAATAATAATAGAGGAGTGTGTGAGCTGTTTTGATGAGTTTGCTAAGTGTGTAGATAAATGTAAGAGGCACAAATCATAAAATCATTAGACGAAGTGAAGTCATTAGACGAAGCGAAGTCATTAGACGAAGCGAAGTCATTAGACGAAGCAAAGTCTTCAGACGAAGCGAAGTCATTAGATGAAGCGAAGACATCAGACGAAGCAAAGACATAAGATGAATTATACAAAACAAATCAAGATGTTATAATTGAAGAACAACTTACAACGTCAGTTAGTTAGTTAGTTGGAGTTGGTTACAGGAATCAACTAACAACTAATCTCTGAAGATTCTACAAGCAGTTTTCAAGAAGACCGTTGGAGATTTAGACTATCATAAAAGAAATAGATACAATATACAGAAGACACAGCCTTACAACTCTGAACCTTCAACTCTCAATTCTTTACTTATGATACTGTAAAAATTGCTTGAGTGAAAAGAAGACAGAAGAGAGATCAAGTCGACTTGTAACATGAGTTTAGAAAAATCAAAATCTTTTCAGTGAAAGGGAAGGCTACAGCCTGAAGAGGCTAAGATAGAAGATAAAGAATACTTTGTGAAAGAAACCTGAAGAGGCTCTGGAAGTGTGAAATAATACTTGTAAAAGTTGAAAGAGATAGTGAAATCTCAGATATACTCTGAGGACTGGACGTAACCCTAAAGTTAAGGGTGAACCAGTATAAATCACTTTGTCGTATTCTCTAACCCTTATCTTTTTAATTTCATGTTGTTAGAAGAATAGATACTATTTCCGCTGTTACATTACTCAAACAATTTAAGTGCATTGTTTTGTAAATTGTCTGAATCTTTTAAGAAAATCAAGAAGTATTTTAAAGATTTCAATCTTAGACGATTTATCACAATTCAACCCCCTTCTTTTGTATTCTTACATATTACGTGATTTCTATAATAACAAGTGATTTACTTCAGGCTCCTCTACTGTCCTTGTGGGTGGTTCTAGTTCCTTCCCACTTTGAAGTGTAACATCTTTTAGTTGCTCCCTTGATTTTGTTCCTTAAGTGCTAGGAATATTTCCCAAATTCTGCATGGAAAAGGCATTTGACTATCGATTCACTTGGGCTTCTAGATTACAAATTGATGAAGCATGGTTCTAAGTGACTTGCTCAAATTTATCTTCTAGCTTCTTTTGTGCATTGTCTAATGTTCCAAGCTTATCTAAAATTTATCTAATTTAAATTCCATCGGGATTGTTTTATCTTACTGGAAGCCCGATTGACCTTGAGGCTTGAACTATCTGCCAATATTGTTCGATTAGGAGAGGTTTGGGTGATTCTTCCACCCAAGGTTGTGAGTGTTGGAGTAGGGATTATTACCCCCTCCTCATCCATATTGTGCTCCCATGTAGGTCACTTGCTCCTGACTATCCTTCTTTATTAGGTAACAGTCCATGGTATCATCATTTATCTATCAACAGAGTTCACACTTCAACTGTGTGATCTTCACCTAAGCTGAGGATGATGCATTCATTCTATTTAGTTGTCACGTAAGGTTGTCGATCTTCACTTGCATCTTTGTCATCTGATCAACCGTGACAATTCCCTTTTGCTCTCTGAAAGTAGTCGGTTGCCTTCCTCGCTCATTTGTCTATAAAAAACTGTACTTGCCATCTCCTCAATCAATTCCTCTTCTTCATTAATAGTCTTTTGCATCAAGGATCCTCCCGATGCTGCGTCGATTGTGCCTCTTATCTGTGGGCTAACTCCATTGTAAAAAGTTCGTAAAAAGAATTCCTTGGGTAAGTTGTTGTGTGGGCACTTCCTTTGCAGGTCCTTATATCCTTCCTATGCTTCATAGATGGACTCCTCGTCACTTTGTTGGAAATTGGTGATTTTCTTTATAATCTTTGTCGTTTTAGTCAGTGGGAAGTATTTGTTCAAGAAGGCACGCACAAGCTAATCCCATATCGTGATGTTGGCTAGGCTCAGTGAATGATACTAAGCCTTTGCTCTATCTCTAAGTGTAAAGGAGAATAACTTAATTCTAACCACATCCTTCGACATCTGATGATACTGGAAGGTATCACAGATCCTAAGGAAATTCACGATGTGCGTGTTGGGATCCTTGTTCGCCAATCCATAGAATTACACGTTTTGTTACAGCATGTTAAGGAGGTCTATTTTCATCTCGAATGAGGCCACTTGAACTAGCGGCCTAGCCACTCCTTGGTTTGATGGTTGAACCCTGGCCTCATGAAGTCCATCAGGGTCCTCTGTTGTCATCCTTGGTTTGCTTCTTGATCTATATTCTAATGAAATTCCTCGGCTATTGATGATTTTCCTATCTCTTCTTCTTCTTTTTGCCGAGCTTTCCTAAGGTTTCATTCTAATTGTGTGATATCTAAATTTAATGTCTCCGCTGCATGACTCGAACCACTTGTGACTCTTGTGTTTATATAAGAGCACAAATTCTAAAATGAAATTAAAGAAAAGAAAATAAAAATAAAAACTAATCTAACCCCTTAAACTATAGAACTAAACTATCGCCTCTTTGGCAACTACGTCAAAAACTTGATAGCAGGTTTACGTATGCTAATTTTTACTATTTTAACCTTGATGATACTGCAAGTACACGGGTCATTTGCATAGTACCTAAGGTATCAATTACACGAGGAGGGTAATCTAGTGCTAAAATCTAAGGTCGAAACTAAATCGTAATAATCTAAATTAAGCAATCAATGCAGAAAATTAATTAATCAATGACCAATTTTGATAATTAAATTTCGGAAATAATAACAAAATAGCTAATCACATGACCAAATCAACAAATAACCTAGGAACTACCAATTAATAGAAAGTTTAATTTGAAATTAATAAAAATCTAATCAATTATGCAATTACTGAATTATTGAGTCTAGACGGTCCTCGGGTGGATTACTCTCTCTCGAGTTATAATATTTAAACCCTAATTAATAATCCCTAATTTAAATTATGGAATTGTGATCTCTCGACTCACAATTGACCCAAAACCTAAATTAGTTCTAAAGTTGTCTAATAACCTACCGAAAACCTATGTTTGATCTCTTGTTACACGATTTCACCAGTTTGATTCAATTCTTATCTATCAAATTACCTAACTCTTGTTAGCATAATTTGATGATATTCACTCAGCTCACCCTCTTAGTTTATTTTTGAATTATTAAGACCAGATATTGAATCACAAATAACTCAAATAAACCTCAACAAATCAAAATTTATCAATTTGAAGAATCAAAATCCCGAAAATGAGTTTAGACAAAAATCGACATTCAACAAAACCTATTCTCTATAATTATCTTAATTTCATACATCAATAAAACTGAAATAAATTGAAAAATATGCTCAAAACCGATCAATGGACGCAACGATGGCGAGAAACCACTTGTTATGGGAAGTGTTTCACGTCAAGCTTCATCTCCGTGTCTCTCTTCCACCGTCTCCTTCCTCAAATCACTTAATAGTTCTTTAGGGTTTCTGAATTTTAGTTGATGTGAATGCTCTTTTCAGACCCTTAATGATGTATTTATTACATTGGATGCTCTAGGGTTGATTCGGGGTCGAAACAGTTCAAAAAGTCTTACAAAACTTGAGTTTTTGTGTAAGCTTGATGTAAGCCACGATCGTGGCCAGCGCCTAACCCTTTCTGTCACAACCGTGGCCCAAAGTGCACGATTGTGGCCTGGCATATAGCTTTCTGTCATAATCGTGGCCCAATGTGCACGATCGTGGCCTGGGTCCTGTTAACTCGTCTCTTTCTGTCACGATTGTGCCTGTTGTGCCATGATTGTGAGCCATGGTTTTTAGCTCCAAACTCTTCAAAACTTCTTCGTTCTTCGTCGTTTACCCTGAAACACTAACAAACACATCAAGGTACCTTAAAAATATAACATTTAAGCTCAAAGACTCATACTAACTCATAAAAACAATTAAACATATAAATTAATACAATTAAAACCTAAATACACATTAAACACTCAAATTAACACTAAATACCTAACAAATTGAACCCTAAAACATCATGCAAATCATAACTATCATCTCTCACTCTAGAACTCTTTTAGAGCCCTTATGCTCTCACTTCAGTGTGTAAGAAGTGGTAACACCTTGTGTACATAAGTGAAGAACTCACTTATGTAATCATTCGTGCCCTCTGTCACGATCATGGCCAATGAGCCACGATCGTGGCCTACTTAAAAAATAGGCTCACCTTTGGCCACCATCGTGGGCCAAACACACTATGTTTTTTGCCTGATCTTTTATACATGTGACCCTTAGGTTCCCGATTATTTTAGGCACTTGAATTAGCTCTTAATTCAATCAAATAATAAAGGGTTTCATGACGTCAATTTGCCAGAATATAAGTGGATTAACACACGAGCTCTTCGATAGTTAATTGTCCAACTTATGAACCTTTCCACAGATAATTACCGTGCAATTTGTCCTTTCACCATACTATACCCCACTTGGTTCTGAGTATGGGCTATGTGTCAACTTCCACTAGACTAACTATGTCACATCTAGTCTAAGTAATGTTAGTTCTTATCCTGGGTTCTTACTCCATATATCATTGAAAAGTCTCTTCACGAGATATAATTGCTCTCGCCAGAGACTCTCAAGTAGTTAACCTGACAAGAAGCCATGGGTATCATCTCCTTTTATCAAGAGTGGTGAATCCTTTATTGGCCACCCAATTACCTTTGAATACTAATAGCTATACCCAATCACCACCCTAAGAGCGACCTCTTTATGAGGTAGCAAGGAATGATGTCAATGAACAGGATTAGTATCCAAGATACCCTTGAGTACCTCAAGTTTAAGGATATTTTCACCTTTGCTATGATAAGATTAATCATTGACATTCGATAGATCATCCATATGAAAATCTCATAGTGGGTCATTCGACGTACTTACTATCCTTAGTAAGCATCCACATGTTAACTATAAACATCTCATGCTTACAGTTTGTGAGATCCACTGCTTGATCAAATCAATGAATATAACATATGCTAGTCCATCTAGATTAATAATGTCTTGTCTTATTAATCTTATGACTTGGGATTATTCAGATACTAACATAATTGCACATGATAGGAATCTTATTATCATGATCTCATCATGATTTCCTTCGTGCTATGTTTTATATCATGGACTTCATTAATTCAATTTAAGATCAATATCAATTCATATATAAATGAATATCAAATTAATGAAAAATGCCTTTAGCTTTATTAATCAAAATAAAGTTTGTACAAAAGTGCTAAAGTTAATTGCCTTTAGAGCATTATTCTAACAATCTCCCACTTGCACTAAAGCTAATCGCCTTTATATCTAATACCATAGGAGAGTTTACAAGAATCAAATTTTATCTGAGGAAGTGGCTTAGTCAAAGGATCAGCGATGTTCTGATCTGTAGGCACTCTCTTAATCTTCACATCAGCTCTATCAATTATCTCCTTGATCAAGTGATGTCTCCTTAGTATGTGCTTGGGCCTCTGATGAGACCTTGGTTCCTTGGCTTGAGCAATAGCTGCATTGTTGTTACAGTACAACAATATTGGGTCTACTATGCTCGGAACCACTCCAAGTTCCATAACAAACTTCTTGATCCAATCAAATACAATGTACTCCGACTCGGTCGTCGAATTTGTAATCATCTCTTATTTAGAACTCTTCTAACTGATTGCTCCACCATTCAGTGTGAAAACATAACCTAATTGGGATTTGGAGTCATCCTGGTCAGATTGAAAACTTGCATCTATATGCCCACTCATTATGAGATCTCCATTTTCATATATCAAGAATACATCCTTAGTCCTTCTCAAGTACTTTAAGATATTCTTGACAGCCACCCAGTGACCCTCACCATAATTCGATTGATATTTGGTTATGACACTTAGAACATACGATATATCGGGTCTTGTACATAACATAGCATACATGATTGATCCTATTGCTGAAGCATATGGGATTATACTCATGCTAGTCCTCTCATCTTGCTTGATAGGACACATAGATTTTGAGAGTTTTATCCTAAGAGTCATGGGAAGAAACCCTCTCTTAGACTGCTCTATGCTAAACCTATTTGGCACTTTACCTATGTATGTTGACTATAAAGGACTTAGCAACTTCCTTGATCTATCTCTATAAATCTTTATTCCTAATATATAAGTTGCTTCTCCAAGGTCTTCATTGAAAAATTCTGGGGAAACCAAATTTTGACTGATTGCAAACTTGAGACTTCATTTTCTATTAGTAATATGTCATCCACATATAAAGCAAGGAATATGATAAAAATCCCACTAACCTTCTTGTACATACAAGGTTCATCAGGATTTTGTGAGAAACTAAACTCTTTGATTGTCTCATTAAATCAGATGTTCCAACTCTTAGAAGCTTGCTTCAATTCATAAATGGATTTTTGAAGCTCGCATATCTTTCCGTCATCTCTGTATATGAATCCCTCAAGTTGTATCATATAAACATCCTTAACTAGGTTTCCATTTAATAAAGCCGTCATATTTTATAATCATAATGAGCAACATTGCCTAAGAGTATTCTAATGGATTTAAGTATGGTTATGGGGCTAAATGTCTCGTCATAGTTAACTCTTTGTCTTTGACAATAACATTTAGTGACTAACCTCACTTTATAGGTAATCACATTACCTTCTATGTTGATTTTTTTCTTGAAAATCCACTTATTGGGTTTTAACCCTTCGGGTGGGTCAACCAAAGTCCACACTTAGTTTTCATACATGGAATCAATTTCGAACTTCATGACTTGAAGCCATTTTTTAGATTTTGAACTCTTCAGAGCCTCTTCATAGGTTGTAGGTTCATCGTCCTCTGTGATTAATAAGTCATTTTGTTCGTTTATGAGAAATCCATATCTCTCTGGAACATTGCGTATCCTACTTGACCTACTAACATTTTGTTTGTCAGAAGGTTCAACTTTTTCTTTATCTCTGTGAACAATAGTTTTGGGTTCAGGCAATTGATTTGCATCTGGTTAGGCATCATAAACTTCATCAATTTCAACTTTACTCCCACTGTCTTCTCTTAGAAGAAACTCTTTCTCTAAAAAGACAGCATGCTTTGAGGCAAACACCTTTTGCTCTAAATCATTATAAAACTGATATCCAATTGTTTCCTTAGGATATCCTATAGGCAGAGATTTATCAGATTTTGCTTCAAGCTTTTCTTATTCGGTCTGCTTCACATAAGCCGGATAACCCCAAACTTTCATGTAAGAAAGATAGGACCTTTTGTTAGTCCATATTTCATATAGAATAACATCAACTACCTTTGAAGGAACTTTGTTTGTCATATAAATAGTAGTCTCGAGTATATAACCTTAAAAGGATTTCGGTCTTTTGCTAAGCCCATTATCAACCTTATCATTAACAAGGTTTAGTTTCTCCTTTTATCCACACCATTATATTATGGTGTGTAAGGTGGAGTCCATTGGGATAATATTCCATTATCTTCGAGATAAGTTAGAAATTCCTCATTTAAGTATTTACCACCTTGATCTGATCGAAGTGTCTTAATACTTCTACTGTGTTGTTTCTCTACTTCATGTCTAAATTGTTTGAACATTTCAAATGCTTCAGACTTGTATCTCATTAGATACATATTCCCATATCGTGAATAATCGTCAATAAAAGTAATGAAGTACACAAAATCACGTCTGGCATGAATGGACATCAGACCACAAACATTAGAATGTATTAGGTCTAATAACCCATTCATTCGTTCACCTTTTCCATTAAAAGGTAATTTAATCATCTTGCCTAACAAGCAAGATTCACATATGTCATATGATTCATAATCAAATGACCCTAGGCTACCATTCTTGTGTAGCTCAATTATGCATTTCTCACTTATATAGCCAAGCCGACAATGTCATAAGTAAGATGATTTTAAGTTTTCTCATTTTTGTCTTTTATTGTCACTGATATTTAAATTTGGATTAGATATAACTAATATGTAAATTCCATTGTACAATGTAGTAGTACTATATAACATTTTATTCAACTTAATTGAACAACCATTACTTGAAAAATTTAAATAAATTCCCGCTTTATTAAGACTTGAAACAGATGCAATGTTTTTAGTCATAACGGGTACATAATAGAAATTTTCCGAAACTAACTCTAGCCCAATAGGAAGATACAAAACATATATCCCTACGGCTAATGCAACAACTTTTGCTCCATTTCCCACATGTAGGTTCATCTCTCCCTTCTTAAGCGGTTTACTATCCCTAAGACCCTTCATATCAACATATATGTGTGAGCTAAATTCGATATCTAATACCAAAATGTTATGATCAGAAATAGTATTAACCTCAATGAAAAATAACATACCTAAAGTTGACGATGGGGCATCTAATGCCTTCTTCTGCTTCAGTAACTCTATATAAGCTTTGCAGTTCCTTTTCTAATGTCCTTCCTTGTCGTAATGGAAGCATATCCCTTTTGATGTTGTCTCCTTTGCCTTCTTCCTGACTACACCTCCCTCTGGCTTCTTGGACTTCTACTTCTTCTTTTTGTTGTTCTTTCGAGAACCAAAAGCAGAGTCCACTAACATCACAACCTTACTGTCTTTCTTTATAGTCTGCTCAGTTGTTTTGAGAAGATTAATCAACTCAGGTATCATTGTGGATATTTGGTTAATTCGATAGTTAAGCACAAACTGTGAATAACTATCGGTCAAACCGGTCAGAATTAAGTCTATACTTAATTTATGATCCATTATGAAGCCCAAACTGGCCAATCTCTCAATGTATCCATTCATCTTCAGCATATATTGTAGTGGAGATGATCCCTAGGCCGTCTTAGAATAGAAAAGCAAGCTCGGTCTATCAAGGTCTTAAACCTTTCAAACCGAGCTTACTCATCAAATGGTTCCCTCATATGGTAGAATATGGTTAAACATCCATAGCTTCATGCTGCTTTTACAGTTCTGGTGACGTAGAGGCTAGCATTATGTAGCTAGCCAATTCACTATATACAGCTAGCCAATTCACTATCATCTAGTAGCTTTTTATAAGCTTTCTGTTCTTCATCAGATGCATCGACAGTAGGGTGATCGAGAAGTGGTTCATCTAGGACATGTCCTAGTTTTTCAGATTTGGGAACAATTCTCAAATTTCGTAGCCAATTCAAGAAGTTAGGTCCCGTGAGTTTGTTAGAATCTAGTAGGGAGTGTAAGTTTACATTAGAAGACATCGTGCGATTCAATAACCTAGAAGAACGAGAGAAAATTTTAAAATGTACATTAATGCATATCGATAAGGGCTTTCATCAGATGAATTATAGGTCCCATTATTCTTATTCAAATTCATAGCCCGCATTACTAATTCGAGAAAACTTGTAGTTTTCTTAATAGATCGATATCTGATATCACTAAGAATGACCTTTGGTTTGCCCAATAAGCCACCTTGGGTCAATTGGTATGTATCATTCATACCAATTTCATTCAATTATGCAACTATCAACTTATGCCATCAACTGTTGATTTAGCACACTCATTGTGTCAGTAACTCTTGATTTGTATACATCCCACGTACATAACCCAACTTCACCTCTATCCACGTGGACCTTGGGTTTAACCAACAAATCAATGCTTCCAATTAGGACTAACCCATTAATCCAAAAATGTAATTTCCATGGTTTGAACATATTCATGTAGAGCGGGCTTGGGTGTTTGCTCAATAGCCCAACTTTAAAAGAACTCTAGTTCTTGCCATATCAATGGAAGACATAAGTCCTAATATTTGGTTGAGGGATTTGTCCTTTGGTCTCATCAATATTTGGATGATCTTGATTATTTATATCACATATATACATTTAGATTATGGACAACTCAATTAAATTGAGCTTTTATCCATAACTACCCTTAAAATGCATCTAATGCATTTATCACACAAAGGAGGTTTAATTTAGGTTGTGACTTGACTATGCATCTAAAGTTCGTGATTCGATTCAACTCTTGAACTTAATCAGGTACTAGTTTTAGTCTTGGCTAATTTGAATTATGAATACGATTCAGTTAGGATAAAATTAATTATTTTGATGTCCAGATAAACACTTTAATCCTAGTTTGTATGCCTTTTCTATTCACACTATAAATGTTATGCTCTACTTGGATTAATTCTAAATTAATCTCTTGGGTTTCAAAAATTCTCATACATTAATTAGTCATCTATAATATCCCTAGGAAATCTCAAATTTATCTAAACAATTTTGGCACATGCCAAAATTATCTTGACGACCAAAATTGTCAAGAGAAATAAGTTAACCTACTAGACACTAAAGGCACCGATTCAATGTTTGTAAAATTTCCAGAACCCTAATTTCAAGTACATGCATTAAGTATGTTATTTTCATCAAAATAATACATTTCTTATCACACGAGAACCATATTTAGGTCTCATAACCAAAATACATACATTATAAGTCATTATGTAAGTCAACTCCATCAACTTTCAAAAAGTTGACCAATGTTAACTTTGACTTTATTTATTAATTGAATCAAATTCAATTAATTCTAGAAAAATTCCAGAGTCTTATATACATTCTAAATATGTCAAATAAAAAATTGTAGAGCCTAATTCTTAGGAATTATTTATTAATAAAATGGAATAAGCCAGCACATCACATATGTATGACACTTGTCATGTTACGTCTAATACTAGTCGAACATTACATCATGTATGCACAAGATAATCACTTTAACAACAAGTGTCATGCATCTTATACACGTGGCAATATCTTATCACTTTAACAACAAGTGTCATGCATCTCATACACGTGGCAATATCTTATCTTGCATGTACATGCATAAAATTTATATAATAATTTTCATAAAAATTAATATGGAATTTACATGCTTGCATGTTCATCATATTTCCAGAATTTCCTAGAACTTCATACATGCATCAAGATGAAACTAAATTCGTAATAAAATAGAAAATGACATTAAATTGCATTTTCCTTTTACAAAAAACATAAAAAATAAAATAACAACTTATAAACATTTATTTGAAAGAAAATCAAAAAAATATTTCTAGTATTATTACAAAAAATTCATGATTAGCATACGCATTCAGTTTTCCAGAAATTCCCAGAAACCAACATATAAACAGTCTAGATATTAATTCGAAATAAAATAGCAAATGACATTCAATTGCAATTTCCTTTTGTAAAAACATAATATAACATCTTATAAACTTTTATACGAAAGAAAATCAAAAGAAAATTTCTACATTTTACACGAATTATTCCAAATCAACATGAATGTCAATCACAACCGAACAAACACTTTGCATATGTTCAATGCATCATCTAATACATACATAAACTGGCTCTGATACCACTGTTGGGTTTGCCATGGTTGCATGCATCACAAGCATGTGTATGCAACAGAAGTGTCAGAATCTATATTCTGACACCATGACAACCTGAAA
This sequence comes from Erythroxylum longipes, assembly GCA_027563885.1. Lineage (NCBI taxonomy): Eukaryota > Viridiplantae > Streptophyta > Magnoliopsida > Malpighiales > Erythroxylaceae > Erythroxylum > Erythroxylum longipes. The sequence goes on along the minus strand of JAOQMS010047157.1, from coordinate 20,193 downwards.
AACCATAATCATTCATGCATGCATAGACATATATATAAGAACATGAAATATAAAACTTTTACCTTTTGTTTCTTAACCTTTCTTGTTTCTTCTCCTTGTTTGGGTTATTGCAAACACCAAACCCTTCCTTGATCACCCAAGAAAATGCAGAGAAGATGAAGAAACAATGTATAAGGGTGATTTGAGTATCAAACTAGATGAGTTCTAGTAGATGCTCAAAATGATGGAAGATAGACCAAGAATCTTGTTGCATGCACTTTAATTCATGCAACAATTGCATAAATTGCAAGAACAAGGCTCTTGATACCTCTCTCTCAATCTAGAAATCTTCTAAAGCCCTTATGCTCTCACTTCAGTGTGTAAGGAGTGGTAAGACCTTGTGTACATAAGTGAAGAACTCGCTTATCTACTCATTTGTGTCCTCTGTCACGATCGTGGCCTATTTAAATTTGGGCATACACACTATGTTTTTCATCCGATGTTTTATGTGTGTGACCCTTAGCTTCTCAGTTATTTTAGGCACTTGAATTAACTCTTAAGTTAATCAAATCATGAAGGGTTTCTTAAAGCCAATTTGCCAGAATATAAGTGGATTAACACATGAACTCTTTGATAGTTAATTGCCCAACTTATAAACCTTTCTATAGACAATTATCGTGCAATTCATCCTTTCACCATACTATACCTCACTTGGTATGGAGTATGGGCTATATGTCAACTTCCACTAGACTGACTATGTCACATCTAGTCCAAGTGATGTTAGTTTTTGTCTTGGGTTCTTATTACTCTATGTGTCATTAAAGACTCTCTTCGTGACACATAAATGCTCTGGCCATAGACTCCTGAGTAATGACCCCGACAAGAAGCCATGGGTGTCATCTCCTTTTATCAAGAATGGTGAATTCTTTATTGGCTACCTAATTACCTTCAAATAGCCATAGCTGTACCCAATCACCACCCTAAGGGTGACCTCGTCATGAGGTAACGGGAACTGATGTTAAAGAATAGGATTAGTATCCAAGATATCCTTAAGTAGCTTAATTCTAAGGACATTTGCACCATTACTATGATGAGATTAATCATTGACATTTGATAGATCATTCATATGATAATCTCATAGCGGGTCATTCGATGTACTTACTCCCCTTAGTAAGCATCCACATGTTAACTCTAAACATCTCATGCTTACAGTTTGTGAAATACACTGCTTGATCAAATCAATGAATATAACAGGTGCTAGTCTGTCTGGATTAATAATTTTCTATCTTATTAATCTTATAGCTAAGAATTATTTACATACTAACATAATTGCACACGATAGGAATCTCATTATCATGATCTCATCATGATTTCCTTCATGCTATGTTTTGTATTATGGACTTCATTAATTTAATTTAAGATCAATATCAATTCATATATAAATGAATATAAAATTAATGAAAAATGCCTTTCCCTTTATTAATTAAAGTAAAGTTTGTAAAAAAGTGCTAAAGGTGATTGCCTTTAGAGCACTACTCTAACAATCCTTCATTTACACTAAAGTCAATCGCCTTTGTATCTAATGCCATAGGCGAGTACACAAGAATCAAATTTTATCTGAGGAGGTGGCTTAGTCAAAGGATCAACGATGTTCTGATCCGTGGGCACTCTCTCAATTGTCACATCAGCTCTATCAATTATCTCCCTGATCAGGTGATATCTCCTGAGTACGTGCTTTGACCTCTGATGAGACCTTGCTTCCTTAGCTTAAGCAATAGCCCCATTGTTGTCATAGTACAACAATGTTGGGTCTACTATCTATGGAACCACTCAAAGTTCCATAACGAACTTCTTGATCCAAACAACTTCTTTCGCCACTTCTGCAACTACAATGTACTCTGATTAGGTCGTCGAATCTGCAGTTGTCTCTTATTTGGAACTTTTCCAACTGAATGCTCCTCCATTCAGTGTGAAAACATAACTGTTTGGGGTATATTGCTATAAAAAAGATCTAATATTTTTAAGCTTGATATTTTCACAAGCGCACGAGTCATTTACATAGTACCTAAAGTATCGATCCTACGAGAAGGGTTAATCTAGTCCTCAAAGATAAGGCTAAACTAAATCGCAAAAATTCAAAATAAACAACTAATGCATAAAATTAATCAATCAAACAATCAATTACGAGAATTAACATTCAGAAATATAAACAGGATAATAGTTTGCACAACCCAGTCGAAAATCAACCTAAGAACCTCCAATTAAGAGAAAGGGGTTTTATCCGACCTTAATGAAACTCTAACTAATTATGAAAATATTCAAATTACTGAGTCTAGATGGTCCTAGGGTGGATTACTCTCTCTAGTTATAATCTTTAACCCTAATTTATAATCCCTAATTCAAATTATGGAATTGTGATCTCTCGATTCACAATTAACCCAAAACCTAAATTAGTTTTGAAATTGTCTAAAAACTTACCGAAAACCTATACATGATCTCTTGCTACATAAATTTAACAGTTTGATTCAATTCTTTATCTATCAAATTACCTAACTCTCGTTGGCCTAATTTAATGATATTCACTCAGTTCACCCTCTTAGTTTGTTATCGAATTATTAAGAATAGAAATTAAATTATAACTAATTCAAAAAATCACAATAAATCGAATTTCATTAATATCAAAGACAAAAATCCCAAAGGTGAGTATAGACAAAAACTCAATATTCAACACAACCTATTCTCAAAAACTATCTCAACTTTATACATCAATAAAATTGAAAGAACTGAAAAATATGTCAGGAACGAAATAGCAGAGGCAACGACAATGGGAAACGTCTTGTTTTGGGAAGTACTTTGCGTTAAGCTTCTTCTTCGTACCTTTCTTCCTTCATCTCCTTGCTCAATCTCTCGATAAGCTCTCTAGGGTTTTAGATTTCAGCTGATGCAAAAGGCTCTTTCCAGACTGCTTCATCTATTCCTTAATAATGTATTTACACTTCAGAGGCCCTAGGTTGATTCGGGGTCAAAACGGTCTGAAAATTTTTGCAAAACAGTTTTTGTGTCAGCTCGACGCAGGCCACGATCATGGCCCAGGCTGCCATAATCATGGCCAACGCCTAACCCTCTCTGTCATGATCATGGCCTAAAGTGCATGATCATGGCCTGCAATAGAGCTTTCTGTCACGATCCTGGCCCAAAGTGCACGATCATGGCCTGGGTCCTATTGGCTCGCCTCTTTCTGTCACGATTGTGGCCTATTGTGCCACAATCGTGGGCCATATTTTTGGCTTAAAAATCTTTAAAACTTCTCTGTTCTTTGCCATTTACCCTGAAACACTAACAAACACATCAAGGTACCTCAAAAATATAACATTTAAGCTCAAAGACTCATACTAACCTATAAAAGCACTTAAACATATAAACTAACACAATTAAAAACATAAATACACACTAAACACTCAAATTAACGTTAAATCCTTAACAAATTGGACCCTAAAACATCATGCAAATCATAACTATCAACATCCCCACACTTAAATGTTTGCTTGTCCTCAAGCAACCAAAACAACAAACACTCAACACACAATGCAATAATGAGACAATGACTTTGACTTCTTGAAATAAATTTAATCTTAAACACAATCATACAAGTTATATCTAATCATTAACATGCAAAATCTATGTCTCGGGGCTTTGAACTAAATATGCAATTTAATCGAGGTCTAAGTGTTAATTTATTTACCCTTTTCAATTGCGCACACACATTAATAATTCTTTGGTCCTTTAGACTCTGTAACTATTCCTAAGTATATTTTAATGAAAAGTCAAGCTTATTACAAGTCCGATAGGTTTTTATTAAAGACACCTTTTTTCTTAAGAATAGGCTTAGTCTTTTTACGTGGAAGTAAATGTTGGTAATGAATGTCGATTCGGTTACTCAACTAAGTCATGTTTTTATTAAACAGCTTGGTTGAAACGTCATTATAACTTTTTGACGCGAAGGCACACATGCGCGTCGATCCGGTTACTCAGCTATATCATATTTTCAACTGGCTACTAACTCTATTCATAACCCGAAGGCCAGCAGAATAGTGATTTATTTAACAAAAAGTACTATTTTTGATTTATTATTATTTTTATTTCATTGCCTACCTTATTTTTTAAGCTACTTATTTCCATGAAAAATACTAGTTAAGCTACTTAAGTTAAAAGGCCTCAAATTTTAATGAATGTGACAACCTATAGGGTGCTAAATTTACACTAAATCCTAATTAAGTTGTATATCTATCCAAAGACTCCTAATTCATTAATTTTGCGAGCTAATGATTATTTACAACCTAATAGAATATGTTCAAAATTAGATTAATTTCAATCCATCTAAGCCATTGACACATTAAAAAAAATCATAAAATGTAACCTAATAGCTATCATACCATATGCAAAATCACATACAAAGTAAAACACATAACCCTACCTACATTTGAACAACACATTGTCCTCAATGTGAGAAGGGAACAAACACACCAGGGGGGAATAAAACACAATATATGAAAAACATAACAATAAAATACTTAAAAAATGAAAAGAAAAGGGTTATAACACGAAACCGTTTATGGTGCTAGAGGTGGTGATGGCGATAGTGTTGAGACTAAATCTGCTTGACATCGAGAATGTTTCCCTATCTTATAAGTGAATCAAAAGAGCAAAAGAATTAGAAATCCAAACGGTTCCAAATCATTCAAAACTTATTTAAGAATTTAAAACAAACCGAACTACACAATAATTTAAATCTAATTACTAAACGTGCTAATTTATAGTCATTAGCTTGACCTTCATCCTTTAAAACTCAGTCAGGATCAATTATGAGCGGCTTGCTTTCACCCTTTTTGTTTAACATCAATTTTGTAGCCTGTTAGAAAGGCAATATTGATAAAGTTGAGAAAACCAATTAATTTCATTAATGTCCTTCTCATTAACAAACTGTCAATAAAATATGGAAAACAAAACTCCCTGAATCTTCCAACGAATCCAATAGTTTGTCCTGTAGGAAGGTGAATTGCTCTCCTTCTTCCTTAATCACCTTCATTTCCTCAGCTTCTTCTGTTTCCTGAACAGAGACTTCCATACTTTCTTCAAACTCGATGTTTTTTGTCATCTGTTCTTCGTCCTCTTATTCTTTAGAAGATTTGAACACATCAATTATCTTGAATGAGCTACTAACCTTCGTATTCTTAAATACATCGTTCATGTTGAATGTCTCATCATCATCATCAATCCAAAGGGTAAGGTTCTCTGCATAGACATCTATCCTAAATTTTTCGATGTTCAAACATGGTGTACTAAGATCTGGCAGATAGTATAAGGGGTTTCCATCCTTTTCTTCATCATTTTTTGTAAGCTCTTGGTCTTCTATAAGGTTAGGATGAGCTTGATTTCTTGCTAGTTCTTCTAGCTTTACCCTATTCCTAAGTGTGATAGCCTGACATAGCTCTATTGAATTTACTTTAATGTTGCGCAGATAGTTTTCCACACTTTTCTTACAAAATTCCTTAGAAAGCTGGCCTATTTGAACCTCTAGAATGTGCATAGAAGATGCATGATCTTCTGTTACTTGTTTAAACTTCTTTTCCAATCTCTTATGGTTCTCTTCCATATCCGTGAGCTTATCCATGATTTTGTCCAGCTTGGAATCCTATGAACTGGATTCATCATATTGAAATTCAACTAGGTCTTGATGTCCTAAATGATTATCTACAATATTGGCCAATAGAATTCGGGGTGGTTCTGCTACCCTGTAGTGTACAGGTTCATATAAGGATGGTGATTTCCTTAACCAAATTGAGGCCTATTAAATTTTGCAAGAGTCCCTTGCTCCTTTAATATACATCCTCCATGATCATTCTTTTTATTTCTTCTTAGCATTTAACTCTTCAGATTTCTCATTCTCACTCTAAGATGTCACGATGTGTCTCTACTTTACGCTCTACACTCTTTATATATATATATATATAACAAAAAAATGAAAGTGAAAGCATTAGACTAAAGAACTAAACCAATCGTCTCCCTGACAACGGAATCAAAAAATTGATCGGGGTATTACGCTATGAAAAAGTTTTAATATTTTTAGCCTCAATATTTTCACAAGTGCACGGGTTATTTGTGTAGTACCTAAGGTATCGATTCCACTAGGAGGGTTAACCTAGTCCTAAAATCTAAGGTTGAACTAAATCGTAACAATTCAAAATAAATAACTAATGTATAAAATTAATTAATCAAACAACCAATTACGAGAATTAAAGTTCAGAAATATAAACAGGATAACAATTTGCACAGCCTAATCGAAAATCAACCTAGGAACTATCAATTGAGAGAAAGGGGGTTTTATACAACCTTAATGAAACTCTAATTAATTATGCAAATATTTTAATTATTGAATCTAGACTATCCTAGGGTAGATTACTCTCTCTCGAGTTATAATCTTTAACCCTAATTTATAATCCCTAATTCAAATTATGGAGTTGTGATCTCTCGATTCACAATTAGCCCAAAACCTAAATTAGTTCTGAAATTGTCAACCTACCGAAAACCTATGCCTGATCTCTCGCTACACAAATTTAACGGTTTGATTCAATTCTTTATCTGTCAAATTACCTAACTACTGTTAGCCTAATTTGATGATATTCACTCGATTCACCCTCTCAGTTTGTTACCAATTTATTAAGAACAGAAATTGAATCACAATTAATTCAATAAAAAAACAATAAATCGAATTTTGCTACTATCAAAGACAAATGTCCCAAATGTGAGTATAGACAAAAAAACATCAACATTTAACACGACCTATTCTCTATAACTATCTTAACTTTATACATCAATAAAATTGAAATAAATGGAAAATAAGTTAGGAACAGAATAGTGAAGGGAACGACAGAGGGAAACCTCCTATTTCGGGAAGTATTTCGCATCAAGCTTCTTCTCTGTGTATCTCTTCCTTTGACTCCGTTCTCAATGTCTTGATAAACTTTCTGGGGTTTCAAATTTCAGCTGACGCAAAAGGCTCTTTCCAAATTGCTTCATCTGTCCCTTTTTGATGTATTTATACTTTACAGGCCTTAGGGATGATTCGAGGGCTAAATGGTCCAAAAATTCTTGCAAAACTCGAGTTTTTGTGTCAGCTAGACACAAGCCACGATCGTGGCCAGTGCCTAAGCCTCTATGTCAAGATCGTAGCCCAAAGTGAACGATTGTGGCTTGGGTCTTGTTGGCTCGCCTCTTTCTGTCATGATCGTGGGCTATTTTGCCACGATTGTGGGCCATATTTTTAGTCCAAAACTCTTCGAAACTTCTCTGTTCTTCGCCATTTACCCTGAAACACTAACAAACACATCAAGGTATCTCAAAAATATTACATTTAAGCTCAAGACTCATACTAACCCATAAAAACTCTTAAACACATAAACTAACACAATTAAAACACAAAATACACGATAAACACTCAAATTAACATTAAATACTTAAAAAATTGAATCCTAATCACAACTATCAATAACCTAATTGGGATTTGGAGTCATCCTAGTCAAATTGAAAACTAGCATCCGTATTCCCACTCACTACGAGATCTCCATTTCTATATATCAAGAATACATCCTTAGTCCTTTTCAAGTACTTTAGGATATTCTTAAAATCCACCCAGTGACCCTCACCACAATCCGATTGATATCTGCTCGTAACACTTAGAGCATACGATATATCTGGTGTTGTACATAACATAGCATGCATGATTGATCCTATTGCCAAAGCATATGGGATCATACTCATGCGAGTCCTCTCATCTGTGTCTTAAAGCACATAGGTTTTGAGAGTTTTATCCCATGAGTCATGGGAAGAAACCCCCTCTTAGACTGCTCCATGCTAAGCCTATTTAGCACTTTATCTATATATGTTGATTGTGAAAGACCTGGTAACTTCTTTGATCTATCTTTATAGATCTTTATTCCTAATATATAAGTTACTTCTCTAAGGTCTTTCATGGAAAAATTCTGGGACAACCAAATTTTGACTGATTGCAAACTTGAGGCATCATTTCCTATTAGTAATATGTCTTCCATATATAACAGAAGGAATATGATAGCACTCCCACTAACCTTCTTATACACACAAGGTTCATCAGGATTTTATGTAGAAACCAAACTTTTTGATTGTCTCATCAAATCGGATGTTCCAACTCCTAGACGCTTGTTTCAATCCATAAATGGATTTTGAAGCTTGCATACCTTTCTGCCATCTCTAGATATGAAGCCCTCAGATTGTATCATATATACATCCTCAACTAGGTTTCCACTCAGGAAAGTCATCTTCACATTCATTTGCCATATTTCATAATCATAATGAGAAGAAATGGCTAAGAGTATTCCAATGGATTTAAGCATGACTACGGGGCTAAATGTCTCATCACAGTCAACTCCTTTTCTTTGACGATAACCTTTAGTGACTAGCCTCGCTTTATAGGTAATCACATTACCTTTTATGTTGATTTTCTTCTTTAAAATCCACTTGCACCCTATGGATTTTAACCCTTCGGGTTGGTTAACCAAAGTCCATACTTAGTTTTCATAGATGGAATCCATTTTGGACTTCATGGCTTAAAGCCATTTTTTAGATTCTGAACTTTTTAGAGCCTCTTCATAAGTTGAAGGCTCATCGTCCTCTATGAGCAATACATCATTTTGTTCGCTTATGAGAAATCCATATCTCTTTGGAACATTATGTATCCTACATAACCTACGAACGTTTTGTGTGTCAGAAGTTTTAACTGTTGTTTCATCTCTGTGAACAATAGTTTTGGGTTTAGGCAATTGATTTGCGTCTGTTTGAGCATTATGAACATCATCAAGTTCAATTTTACTCCCATTGTCTTTTCTAAGAAGAAACTCTTTCTCTAAAAAGATAGCATGGTTTAAGACAAACACCTTTTGCTCTAAAGCATTATAGAACCAATATCCAATTTTTTCTTTAGTATATCCTATAAATTTACATTTATCATATTTCGCTTCAAGCTTGTCTAATTGAGTCCACTTCATATGAGCCAGACAACCCTAGATTTTCATGTGAGAAAGTTGGGCCTTTTTTTAATCCATATTTCATATGGAGTAACATCAACTACCTTTAAAGGGACTGTGTTTGTCATATAAACAGCAGTCTCGAGTGCATAACCCCAAAAGGATTTCGGTAGATATCCTAAGCCCATCATCGACCTTTCTATGTCTAACAAGGTTTAGTTTCTCCTTTCAGCCACACCATTATGTTGTGTTGTGTAAGGTGGAGTCCACTGGGATACTATCCCATTATCTTTGAGATAAGTTAGAAATTCCTTGTTTAAGTATTCACCACCTCAGTCTAATCGAAGTGCCTTAATACTTCTACCGAGTTGTTTCTCTATTTCATGTCTAAATTGTTTGAACATTTCAAACATTTCAGACTTGTATCTCATTAAGTACACATACCCATATTGTGAATAATCATCGATAAAAGTAATGAAGAACATAAAACCACCTCTAGCATGAATGGACATCAGACCACACACATAAGAACGTATTAGGTCTAATAACCCATTCATTCGTTCACCTTTTCCTTTAAAATGTAATTTAGTTATCTTGCCTAACAAGCAAGATTCACATGTGTCATATGATTCGTAATCGAATACCCTAGGCTACCATTCTCGTGTAGCTTAATCATACATTTCTAACTTATATGGCCAAGTCGACAATGCCAAAAGTAAGATGATTTTAAGTTATCTCATTTTTGTCTTTTATTGTCATTGATATTTAAAATTGGATTGGACGTATCTAATATGTAAATTCTATTGCACAATGTAGCAGTACCATACAACATTTCATTCAACTTAATTGAATAACCATTGCTTGAAAAAGTTAAATGAAATATTGCTTTATTAAAACATGAACCAGATACAATGTTTTTAGTCACAATGGGTACATAATAGCAATTTTCCAAAACTAACTCTATCCCACTAGGAAGATACAAAACATATGTCCCTATGGCTAATGCAACAACTCTTGCTCCATTTCCCACATAATGGTCCATCTCACCCTTTTTGAGCAGTCTACTATCACTGAGACCTTTTATATCAACACATATGTGTGAGCCACATCCAGCATCTAATACCTAAATGTTATGATCAGAAATATTATTAACCTCAATGACAAATAACATACCTGAAGTAGACGGTGGGGCATCTAATGTCTTCTTTTGCTTTAGTGACTCCAGATAAGCTTTGCAGTTCCTCTTTCAATGTCCTTCCTCGTTGCAATGAAAACATATCCCTTTTGGTGTTGTCTCCTTTGCCTTCCTCTTCGCTACATCTCCCATTGGCTTCTTATACTTCTTCTTCTTCTTTTGGTTCTTCTTTCAAGAATCAGAAGCAGAGTCCACTAGCATCACAGCCTTTCTTTCTTTCTTGATAGTTTGCTCACTTTTTTGAATAGATTAATAAGCTCAAGTATTGTTGGGGATATTTGGTTCATCCAATAGTTAAGCACAAATTGTGAATAACCATCAGTCAAACTAATCAGAATTAAGTCTATATTTAATTTATGATCCATTATGAAGCCCAAACTGGATAATCTCTTAATGTATCCCTTCATCTTCAGCACATACTGCACTGGAGATGATCCCTTAACCATCTTAGAATAGAAAAGCAACCTCGAGGTCTCGAACCTTTCAGACCGAGCTTACTCATCAAATAGTTCCGTCAGATGGTAAACTATGGTATAAGCATCCATAGTCTTATGCTTCTTTTGCAGTTCTGGTGACATAGAGCCTAGCATTATACAACAAGCCAACTCACTATCATCCAGTAGCTTCCTATAAGCTTTCTGCTCTTCATAAGGTGCATCGACAGTAGAGGGATCAGAAAGCGGTTCATCTGGGACATATCTTAGTTTTTTCAGATTTGGGAACAATTCTCAAATTTCGTTAGTTTGTTTGAATCGAATAGGGAGTGTAAATTCACACTAAAAGACATCATATGATCCAATAACCTAAAAGAATGAGAGAAAATGTTAGAATATACATTAATGCATATCGATAAAGGATTTAATCACATGCATTATAGGTCCCATTATTCTTATTCAAATCAATAGCCCTTACTACGAAGTCAAGAAAACTTATAGTTTTCTTAATAGGTCGATATCTGATATCACCAAGAATGTAACATCCTGTTATTTAGGATAAGATTAAAATAGTGTTTATAAGAGGTCATTAAGAAAGAAGGAAGTATAATTCATACATATGCATAATGTGGCTTACACATACACGATATTATTGATCTTGCACATTACAATTATTTGTACATGCATTTATTGACATTTTCTAGGTATAAGTGATTTTAATGTGAATTATGGATTATTTGTCTTAAAATTAAATTGGTGTGTATTAGAATTAATTTTGCATTTTTCCTTTGGTGATATTTTGGATATTTCAGAAATTTATCAAAAATTTAGGGAATTTTGGACTAGGAAAAATGTGGAAATGAAAAACAAATAGAAGTGTGACAAATGGACTAGTAAATGTGTGACAATTGGAGCAATTAGTAAGGGACATTTGGCTGCTACATATGAAGACATGTAGGTTGCTTTAGTGAAGAACAAGTGTCACACTTTCATGTGTGAAATGTGGCCATTGTAACCCAAGACACCTTGCATTCAAAGAGTTAGGCAAGTGATGAGTCATCTTCACCTTTGGAGTTTCGGCAGCTTCCTTTCTCTCTACGCTTTACACTCTCTACACCGAAACTCTTCCTTACTCCCAAAAACTCCTAGATTTTGTTTTAACTTGGATCATCATCACTTGACATCTTGCAAGATGCTGCATCAAAGAAGTTAAATTATACTATCTGCTATGCTATTGTCTTCTTGGTGTAAAGATATTCAACCTTGATCTTGGAAGTGAAAACCAAGTAAGAGGTGTTCTAACTTTTATGGGTACCATAAATGATTGTTTGATATTGGTTTAAGATTTGTAAATTGTTAAGCATTAAAAAAGAAGAAGCTGTAGTAGTAAGAGAAAAGTTGTAGTAGTGAGAAAGAGTAGAAAAAAAATGGTGATATCCGTCAATGAATTTTGTTTGTGATGTTTGAATTTAATCTTGAATCTTGATTTGTTTTTAGAGTGAGTTGACTTGGAAAGGGAGTAGAAATACAGAGGACGTAAGCTAGAGATGGTGTACAAAAATAATGGATTAAAGGAGAAGAAGAAGAACTATACGTGTATGATGTTAGTGTTTAAGTCTATACATAAACAACTTGATTCTTTTTATGATAACTTTTTCTGTTACACTTCAAATGACTTGCTATTTGAATCAATACACTGTTAAGACATTGTTTTTCTTCCCTATGACAAATTAGACTCATCTGAAATGATTTAAAAAAAAGAGAGTGATTGAATCAAAGTGAGAAATTGTGCTGAAATCTTGAACTGGAGAAATTTCATGAATCATGCTTCTGTATTTTGATTTTATCTTGAGATATATATTTTCAAATGAGTTTATTTTTAGTTCACATGAAACTAGAAACATATTTTTACAACTTTGTTGAAGAAGTCGAACTAAAATTCTGTCCATAAGAGCTCTTAATGTGAGCTAGAAGTTGAGAGTAGAAATCTGTGGAGATATAAGGAGCAGTATGGAGTAATTTGATCATAACTTGCATGATACTAGATCAAAATGAGTGCATTTGATGACGTTCGAAACTTAAGACATAGAGAAATATTTTATTAGAAGGAAGTATTGTCTGAAAATGGCTGATTGTAGGTCAAAAAAATGGCGTGAACCGAAGAAAATAAAAGAAGAAGAAAAGAAGTGCAGTTCGGTGAATATTAAGGTTGAGTTTTAGGGAGAGAAAATGTGGTGGTTGTATGTATAAATTAGGAACTAGAGTATTTCATTGAAACAACTCTCAGTCTTTTGACTATAACTTTCACATCCAAACTCCAAATGACTTGAAACCTGAACCAATAGACTCTTAAGACATTGTTCTTTCTCTCCATAAATATTTAGATCTATCTGAATTGGTTTGAAAGTGATTGTTATAATGAAAGTGTGGAAGTCTGCTGGAATGTTAAGAACTTGAGTATTTTCATGATCATGCTTCGGTTTTCTAATTATAACTTGATTTTTAGATATCTGAATGATTTTATTTTTAATTAATATTAAACTAGAGACATATTTCTACAACTATTGTGAAGAAGTCGAATTTTAATTCTGTCTCTGTGATTTTCTAAATTGGCATGTAATTGAGTCTCAGCTTAGGCTGTAGCACTATCAGGGACAAAAATCTTGTTATGTAGTTATTGAATAAAATGTATTGATGTAGGCATAATTAGGCTGAGTTGTCTTCACTAAAGTTGTATCTTATTATCTTAGCTTTAAATTGGTATAAAGTTTGTAATCTTTGGATATTTGAGCTGAAAGCTATGAGTTGTACAATTAGAGGTTATGATCATGTACTAGCCAAAAGTTCAAATGTGCACAGTCTGTGGTATTTTGTGCATAATTCATTGAATGCTGAATCACATTGGTTGATCTTGGAGTAATTAGAAACTTAAGACACTGTAAAAAGGTCCGATGACTGTGATATTGGATTGAGATATTGAAGTGCTGCTTGTATGGGAATGTGCAGAACTATGTGCTTCATAATATGATTGATTGTGTTGATTATGTACTAGATTCCAGACACTAGTTGTTCGAGGCATTTTGCAGCATGAAAATGATATTGGAAGTGCTGATTGAATGAGAATGCGTCTGCCTAAATGATTATCTTATTCTCAATTAAAAAGTTGAATGCTGGACCTAGTCTGATGACCATTGCTACTGTGACTATTACTGTAATTGATACTGTGACTGATAGACTGTTATATTACATGCAAATGAAAGTGATTGAATTGATGACTGAATTGTGGCATACACTTCATTTCAATGCATGTAATATAAAGGAGTTGTGACTGATGTGGCTACTCCTACTGTTACTGATATGAGCTTTAAGCTCCCGCATATGTGGTTCGAGCCTATGGCTCGTTGTGATCGATGAGTCACTGACTGACTGACTGAGCCCAATAATTCGGGATAATGTAAAGGCACACAGTCACAACAAAATAAAAATAAATGTGAGTCTCATACATGTCGCATCCGCATATAATTTGAATTCATTGAATGAGTTGCAAAGCTGTGTGAATGTTGTTATATGATTAAACCGTGTATCTGAGAAATGATTTATCTTTGATAGTATTTGATACTTGTTAAATGGAGTTGAGCTGTATGATTACATGCTATACTTGATCTTGTTGTATGACATGAGTGAACCATTGAGGATGGTTACTCTATTGAGTTCGCAAAACTCATCAAATTTGTACCATTGCTTTTCAGGTTCGAGAGTGAGACGACCTAGCTTCTAAGACTCCGTAGAAGCATATTTTTTGTGCAACTGTCACAGTCAAATTTGGCTCAGAGTTCGGTCAGCTGAGATTTTCATGTTTATTGTATTTGGTGTGTACTGAGATGTTAAAGCTCATAGCATAATGTTATAAACCTGGGATGGTATTGTGTTGTATGAAACGATGTAAATTATGGATTTTGATTAATGTGATAACTTTTTGAGTTTAGAAAATGTGTGATTGATGGTTTAGTGTGTGATGCAATGTTATTTACAGTGAAGGTGAGATAGTTAACATGTCATTTCTGACAGGCATGTACTCGTGTATCTGATGGACACACGTGCATATTTCAGTTGGGAATGGGGTGTTACATTTTTGGTATCAGAGCTTGGTTTGGCATCCATAAGGATATGTGGTGATATTAAGCGTGAAATGTTGTAGAAATGTCAAATGATAATTGAAGTTATTGTGCATTATAGGTTATTCGACATAGGTGAATAAATGGAGCACTCAACTGACTTGAGATCGAAAGGGGCCAGTAGGGAGTTTTCGGTATCTCGGCTTGAGTGTATGCCTCCAAGAATTCCTGAGAGAAGGGAAAAGAGGTACAACAAATTGTGAAAGTAGGGAGCTGTAGATTTCTATAGCAGTACAGACCTTGCAAAAGCTGAGGGATGGTTAAAGCGGATAGAACGAGTATTTGATCAAATGGACTGTGAGTCGGACTAGAAGTTCGACTATGCTATTTCTTTGCTACAAGGCTCGACTTATCAATGGTGGAAGACTGTTCCTGCCACCAGGCCATGTACTTTGGTTTGGGGAGACTTTCTGAGGGCTTTCAGAGAAAATTATATGCCCCAGGTATATATGGACCGAAAGATGAAGGAGTTCATGGATCTGAAACAGGGTGGAATGTCTGTAGCAGATTATGAGATTAGATTCAATGAGCTGATGAGGTATGCTTCTGCCTTAATTCCTACTGAAGCAGAAAAATGTAGGAGATTTGAAGAAGGCCTGAACATGGAGATTCAGACAAGGCTAGCTCTTTCTAACCTGAGCAGTTTCATTAAACTCAGAGCATCCTCGATCCGAATGGAGCAATTGTTGAGAGACAGTCAGTCTGAGCAGAGATCAAAGACTGGTCAGAAGTGGCCTAACGAGTCTCAGGGTGGTTCTAGTAGAAGGTTTAGCAAACGTCAAACTCAAACATTTAGAGCACCAGCTGGATCTAAACAGTCAGGATTCAGACAGAGGGGTGGTTTTACTCAGACTGGAAATAACAGGGGTGCAACATCAGGACAGCTACCAGCTAATATTGTGGGAATAAGCATAGCGGTATATGCTGGAGATTGACAGGAGCTTGCCTTTGGTGTGGCTCACATGATCATCAGATCAGAGATTGCACATTGATGTTTGGGGCACAGTCTAGTGGGAGAGGGAGTGGAGTAACAGAACTTACTACTCAGCAGAGCTAAGCCAGTGGAATTGGGCAGAGAGGTCGTGGAAGAGGGAGGATGAGTTCTGGGAGTGGTAGTAGGAGGACTGAGGTGCGGAGCAATCAGTCGTAGTCTCAAGCTAGAGTCTATGCCATGACGAGACAGGAGGCTCAGGATTTTCCAGATGTCGTTGCAGGTGTGTTATCATTATTTACTTTTGAGGTTTATGCACTGCTAGATCCTGGATCTACGCATTCATTTATCACACTACACATGGAATCTAGATTGCATTGTGATAGAGAATTATTGAGATGTGGATTAGAGGTGAGTACACCAATTGGTAGTACTAGAGTGATTGGGGAGGTCTGTAAGAGGTGTCTGATTCGAATTGACCAGGCAGAGTTGGCAGTAGATTTGATTGTTTTACAGTTGAAGGAGATAGATGTTATCTTAGGCATGGATTGACTCACTGCTCATAGGGCCATCATGAACTGTTATACGAAGGAAGTGATTTTAGAGTCTCCTAATCAACGAAGAGCAGTATTCAGAGGCATTAGCCAAGCAGTGCCAACCAGAATGATTTCATTTATTAGTGCCCTGAAGTTAATGTATGGTGGATGTGAGGCCTATTTGGCCCACGTGATTGATACTCAAGCTGAACATAATGTACAGGATATTCCTGTGGTTAAGGAATTCCTAGACGTGTTCCCCGCTGAATTACCTGGTTTACCTCCAGATCGGGAAACAGAGTTCACAATTGATGTAGTTCCAGGTACTGCTCCTATATCCATTCCTCCATATAGGATGGCACCTGTGGAACTAAAGGAGTTGAAATTTTAGTTGTAGGAGTTGCTCGAGAAGGGATTCACTAGGCCTAGTGTTTCACTTTGGGATGCTCCAGTGTTGTTTGTGAAGAAGAAGGACGGTACTTTGAGTTTGTGCATTGATTACAGGCAACTTAACTGAACCGGGTTACAGTGAAGAATAAATACCCGTTGCCTAGAATTGATGATTTATTTGATCAGTTGCAGGGAGCTCAAGTATTTAATAAGCTTAATTTGAGGTTTGGGTATTATCAGCTAAAGATAGTAGAGTAAGATGTACCAAAAAGTGCTTTCAGATGCAGGTACAGACATTTTGAGTTCTTAGTTATGCCATTTGGGTTGAATAATACCCCAGCTGCATTTATGGCATTGATGAATAAGGTATTTCATCCCCACTTGGACCGGTTTGTAATTGTGTTCATTGATGATATTCTGGTGTGTTCAAGAAGTAATGAGGAACATGCTGAACATCTGACAATAATTTTGCAAACTATGAGAGAAAAACAATTGTATGCCAAATTCAGTAAATGTGAATTTTGGCTGAAATAGGTGGTATTTTTGGGTCATATAGTAACAGGAGATGGTATTCAGGTGGATCCAGTAAAATTGAAGCAATAATGAGGTGGGAGACACCAAAGAATGTATCAGAGATCCGAATTTTTCTTGGATTAGCTGGTTATTATTGGAGGTTTGTTAAGGGGTTTTCTTTAATCTCAGCCCCTCTGACTAAACTTCTGAGGAAGAATGTCGCATTTAGATGGAATAACGAGTGCCAAAGAAGTTTTGAAGAGTTGAAACATCGGTTAACTACAGTGCCGGTGTTGACTATTCCATCAAGATCCGGTGGGTATGTGGTATATAGTGATGCGTCGCATTAGGGATTGGGATGTGTATTGATGCAGCATGACAAGGTAATAGCCTATGCATCGAGACAATTAAGGTCTCACGAGTTGAATTACCGGGTACATGATTTAGAACTTACAGCAGTAGTTTTTTCTCTAAAGATTTGGAGACATTACTTATATGGCGAAACATTTCTGATATACACTGATCATAAAAGCTTGAAGTATCTGTTAAACCAGAAAGAGCTAAACATGAGACAGAGAAGATGGATAGAGTTACTGAAAGACTATGATTGCATAATTGAGTATCATTTGGGGAAGGCTAATGTAGTGGCTGATGCTTTGAGCAGAAAGTCGAATACCAATGTAGCTCAGATTCAATTATTGAGGTTACCAAGCCTGATTCAGTTGAGAGCTTTGAATGTAGAGTTGAATCTAGAACATAATGAAGCATTGATAGCTACATTGAAACTGAGGCTAATGTTGTATGACCGGATTAGAAGAATACAAAGTAAAGATCCTAAAATGGTGAAATTGATTGAGAAAGTTAAGAAGGATTCAGATTCTGAGCTTGAATTTAGAGATGATACACTGTGGCTAAAGTAGAGACTATGTGTTCCTAATGTTGATGATTTGAGGAAGGAAATTATAGAAGAAGCTCATATGGCCACTTATGCTACGCATCATGGTACTACTAAGATGTATAACACATTGAAACAACATTTCTGGTGGCCTAGAATGAAAAAGCAAGTAACAGCATTTGTTTCTAAATGTATAACATGCCAACAGGTGAAGGCTGAGCATCAGGCCCCGGTTGGAAAATTGCATTCGTTACCTGTTCCAGAGTAGAAATGGGAACGAATTACTATAGATTTTATAATGGGATTGCCTAAGACTCCGAGGCAGAATGATGCAATATGGGTCAGAAAGTCGAATACCAATGTAGCTCAGATTCAATTATTGAGGTTACCAAGCCTGATTCAGTTGACAGCTTTGAATGTAGAGTTGAATCTAGAACATAATGAAGCATTGATAGCTACATTGAAACTGAGGCTAATGTTGCATGATCGGATTAGAAGAATACAAAGTAAAGATCCTAAAATGGTGAAATTGATTGAGAAAGTTAAGAAGGATACAGATTCTGAGCTTGAATTTAGAGATGATACACTGTGGCTAAAGTAGAGACTATGTGTGCCTAATGTTGATGATCTGAGGAAGGAAATTGTAGAAGAAGCTCATATGGCCACTTATGCTACGCATCATGGTACTACTAAGATGTATAACACATTGAAACAACATTTC
>JAOQMS010047057.1:0-26864 GCA_027563885.1 Erythroxylum longipes | reverse complement strand
AATTCTCAATAAACTCTCATGTACAATGTCATAGTTTTAACCCTGATCATGGAATAATGAGATGTTACACATAGTCAACATTATTCACATGTATGAGTATGCCATATGAGGTATGAAATGTACTTCTAAATTCTCAATAAACTCTCATGTACAATGTCATAGTTTTAACCCTGATCATGGAATAATGAGATGTTACACATAGTCATCCCTAAGACACTTAAAACACAAAATCCATAAGTGACTGTGCCTTTAAAAATTAAATGACCATGTTTAAAGCTAAACTAATTCCATTCAATTCTTGCTATTGACACATTCACGCGATGCACACATCACAATGCCAATGTAAAAAAAATACAATTGTATAATTCACGCACATATGATATACATAAATGCAAATTCACACACACATGATATGTAAAATTTTTCAACATTGATATGTAATATTCTTAAAAACTCATATGCAATTGCATATACATCCCCACACTTGAACCACAGATTGTCCTCAATCTGGAGAAAAAACAATACAAATAAAGATAACAAACATAAAAAAAATAACGTAACATTAAAAAAATGAAATGAAAATAAAAATTATCTTAATTCTTGGGTTGCCTCTTAAGTAGCGATTAGTTAATGTCAATAGATTGACTTGCTCTTCACATTAACTCTTAACCTGGGTCTATGATAACATAACACAGAATATGTATTAAATCAATAAAGATTAAAGTCATAAAACAACTACGAAATAAACCCTAATCTGAAATTTTGAACATTATAAACGTAATATATATCTAGTTTACACATCAAGTAATATGAAAATAAAAAAGGAGAAAGAAAAACTCTATTCGGAGCTTTATCTCAAAAACTAGAAATCTGGACGTCTCTCTCAATCATCCTTATTTAATCCACTTTTGCAAGATATCGGCTCTAGTTTTTGGAATGTTTCACATTCTTAAATAGTTCTTGAGGCTTTTAGAGTTCTTTCTAGGGTTTTCCACTTAATTTGGTTTCAAAAATAGCCTCAAAATTTCAAAAGACCAAAGAAACTTGCGTGTTGGAAAATCTTAAATTCGTTGGAATTGTTGTCTGGTATATACAAGGTATTATTCATGATCATGCATCAAACCATGCATCACCAAAATTACTAAAAATTACGAATTTTCATTGCCTAAGAGACATGCATGGCCTGATGCATGGGTGTGCATCTCTTTTATGCTTTGAATCTTCGTTTTGTGTCACATTTTCATCCAAATTCTCCGTTATTCAATTTCCTATTTCCATGCACTCACAAGCACCTCATGAAACATAAAATTAAGATCCAATTCTTGCTCTAAAGCAAAAAAAAACACTTATAATAGATAAAAACACTCACAGTAACATAATTCTAATCCTATGCATACAATAATCATCTAATAAACGCCTATAAACACAATAAAACACCTATCAAAATATGGTAAACTATACCTATAATATCTCTTCAAATGTTTTTAACTTGATAATTGAGGGTCTATTAGGCTTCTAACTCTCGTTGTACAATCTAACACAAATTACTTTTGACTCACTCTCTCGCTTTGTTGTCAAGTATATGCATAATCAATTATCATAAACTTCAAATATGTATTGAATAAATAATAATAAAAAATCACAAAATAAATCTAACATAAATCATAATCTAAAATTTAGAAGTTCATGAACATGTTTAACATCTTGGAATTCAGTTAACACATCAAGATTAATGAAATAACTAATGGAAAAGAAAAAAAAACTCTATTGGAGACTTGATCTGGAAAGTTGGAATTCCTACATGTTCTTCTTGATCTTCCACATTTAATCCTTTTTTATTCAATGGTTGTTGCATTTTTTGTGATTTTCTTGTTCTTAAATAGTTCTAAAGTCTTCTAGGATTCTTTCTAGGTTTTCCCACTTAATTTGGTTTCAAAAAATAATCCTTAAACATCAAAAGACCCAAAAAACACTCATATGTTAGAATAGCTAAAATTCGTTGGAATTGCTATTTGCGTTCTCTGTCATACTTGTAGCAAGTAAGTCATGATCGTGACCTGCTTCTATGCTTCAAATTCTTCTTTTTTTTTCTTCAATTTCCTGTTTCTATCACTCACAAACACATCAAACACCTGTAGAAACATAAAATTGAGATCTAATTCTTGCTGTAAACTAAATAAACAATTAGAACACCTACAAAGACTAACAATAACGTAATTCTAAGGCTATACACATAATAATAACCTAATAAATACTTAAAAACACATTTAAACATTTAGAAAAACATAATTTAATCTCCACCTATTAAGTACCTCATCATCATCATTTACTATAAAGCACATGTGAGCTACATCTCCTTTTAAATGCTCACTTTTTTAGTTATTTGTGAAGTTCCTTCTTTTTTACTTTGTTCCTCTTCTCCTTCTTGTCATTTTTTTCATGTTTATTATTTTCTTTAAGGAGAGTACATTGAGACTTGATTTATTTGAGCATTCTACACTCAAATCAAATGATTTTATTTAATTTTCATTTTGAATCTATGATACCACCTTTATAGCAGTTTCTTTTTAAGCAATTCTTCTTCAAAAAGTTCTTAAATTTTTATGGTGATTACTGTAATTTTTTCTTCATCACTTGTCAGTAGTTGATATCTCTTCTTCCTTACTTGATTCTTCCTTTAAAGATCTTAATGCTAAATTCTTTTTCTTTGGAAGGGTCATTTCTTCTTATGTCTTTTAGAGCCTCATTTCATGTGTGATAAGAGATCTAATAAGCTCCTCAAATGGTAGTGTTGTTAGATACTTAGCTTCTTGTATAAATATCACTTTAGCTTTCCATATTTTTGGTAGTAACCTAATTAGCTTTCTTACCATTTCAACATTAGTTTAGGTCTTGCCAAGAAGCTTGAGGGGATTAATAATATCAATAAATCTATTATACATGTTAAAAATGTTTCTATCATGTTTCATTTGGAACAATTCATAGTGGTGCGTTAGCAAGCTAAATTTTATTTGTTTTACTTGATTGTTCCTTCATTTGTAACTTCTAAAGTTTCATGACCCGTTTCACATATAAATATTCTATTGAATTATTTTTTTCCGCTTGCACAAAACTAAATATTAACGATTTTACTATTCAAGGAAATTAATCTTTTGTCTTAAGGATCCCATTCCTCTTTTAGCTTAGGAACTTTTCTATCATTTATAATTTTAGTAAGAATGCATAGACCACTTGAACAATTTCATATAAATCAACATTTTTTCCATCAAAAGATTTTTCATCCTTGTTTTGCAATAAATATAGTCATTTCTATGTTAAAAAAGGCTTTGCTAATATTTTGTTCCTCTTGGTTAAAAGATGATGAATATCCTCCTAAATAAACCATTATGATATTTGCTATGATATGTCATTTGATATACTAGTCTTATAGACCCGCTTTGATACCACTTATTATTCCCTAATGTCATCCAAAAGGGGAGTGAAATAGGTGTTTACAAGATTTTAGTTAAAAGCTATTATCTTATAAAACAATGACCATAAACTATAAAGAATGTAAGTATGAAATAAAGATAAAAGAATTAAGAATGCTTATAAATAATAAAGTAAAGGAGTAAGGGAAAAGAAATACATACCAATTTATAGTGATTTAGCAAGCAATCTTTTTCTACGTCAACTCCTAATACTCTTCTTAGGTTTCCATTATAATTACTCTTTTAAGACGAAGAATAATCTTTTTTACAATATTTTACTTTGGCAAAAAAGAATCCTTTAAAGTAAAAAAGTGAGGGAAGAGAAAGGCTAGCCAATCTATAGTGATTTGGAAAATAATCCTAATCTACGTCCAATCATAAAACTCTTCTTGTTTTCACTATAATTCTTCTTTCTAGATGAAGAATAACCTTTGTACAATCTTTTACTTTGACAAAGAGGAATCCCTTTTTCAATCTTTTTTAAAAGTGAAAAGGAACCTCAAAACCAATTTAAACACTTCCAATACAAGAAACAAGAATCCTAATAAGAGCTTACAACTCAAACTTGCTCACTTCACTATTTTAAAAATCTCAAAGAAGTTCACACACTTAAAATATGATAATGAATACTTAAATGATTAAAAAATACTTTAAAATGTGTGTAAAAGGCACTCAAATGCTTATTGATGAAAAACCAATGATAAAACACTTATTTATAGTGTTATGAAACTTTTACTAGATATTAGAGCAAAGAACTAACCGTTACAATGACTATTTGTAGAGCACTAGTCGACTGTATGCATTAAAGGCACTAAATTCACTAGTCTTTGATACACTGGTCAACTAGTAGGCATGTTGATCGAATAATATGGCACATTGTTCGACCAATAAATTAACCAATATTGGAAAAAAAACTCTCAATACATCAATTTTAACAACTTTAACGTATAATGTTTGACCAATAACCCATAAAGGTCGACCAATCACACAAAAACATGAATTAACCTACTTTAAATGCTCAAACTCAATTTGATTAATGCAAATATGAATTAAATACTTCCCAAAATATTCCCTAAAGCCTGTTTAAAAGATCAAGAGATTTTAATATTAAAAATAGAAGGTTTAATGCCTCTTAATAATATGAAAGAATCATGTAATAAAGTGAACTGAAATGTTTATACAAGTTGAGCCTTTTTAAACTATCAAAAAAATCAAGGTGAGCTTATAATAATTAATACACAATATATAAAAACCTTGATATATCTTAATCTTCTTCTAAACTTGACTTGGTTGACATTAAAGATTGCAAACTTCGTCTTTCCTTTCATAATCCATCGTCATGATACGATCTTATTCCCATATTCCTTCTCATCAAAACATTAAATACATTAGTATTACTAATGCTTTTTTATCATCAAAATATCAATTGGAACCTCCTTTGGTTCAACAAAGAGTTCCATTAATTTTGGCCCTAAACACTTTGACTGAACTGGGTAATATTTTGTCTGAGGATGTTGAATTCTATAACACTCAACTTCAGAAAGATTGTCAAAATATCATTTGTGGTTTTTTTCTTATGAAAATTTATTCTATGATTGTTTGATTCTAATTGTGTTTTATTTTGATTCTTGAGGCATCACATCCAAAATGTGAATTGAAAGGTTGAGATGGAGGAGAGGTGAATGTTTAGAAGGGTTGATGAAATTGAATTGTTGGTTTAAGGAAAAGTAAATGCATAAGTGTGGGAAAGTTGATAAGTGTTTATTTGGTCATACTTTAAGACTCAAACTTAGTGCATTTTGCTTGTTTATTCGAGTATTCTTATCATTTCTAGTACTTAAGTCCTAAATATCTTGTTTGTAAGGTTAATTCACTTATTTAAGGATGTGTTAATTTATTTCTATGGAACACACACATGTTGAGTGATGAGTAGGCCATATTGACAATACATGCTTGTGTTTATGCATAATTTAGTTCCAAAAAAGCATCGCGCATATGATTGAAGTACACGGCCATCAACAAGCTCGTGTTAATGCCCATCTATGTACTAGAATTTCAAATTTCAAAATTTAAAAGATAAGATTAAACGGTAGAAGAGGAGGATGCTCAGAAATAAAATTTGGAAACCTTGGAAAGATAGAAAGTATGAAGAACAACTAAGGAAATCCCTTTGGAGTGGAATTTTATCGATCTAGAGTGAAATTTTTGAACATTAAAAGGATTTCATCATGTTATTCTTGATTTTGTAATTTCTCTTTAGCTACAACCTATGATAGTGATTTTGTTTTGTTTTGTTTTAGTATATTATTTATTTTCATTAAAATTCTATTATGTGTTCTTTATTATTCTTTAATTAATATTGTCGATATGTCGATTCTTGTGATTTCATCTTTTGTATGAATAATCTGGCATAATTGAAAGGAATTGCGAGCAAACCTAAAAATAGGTTGATATAAATCTTTTAGATTATGGTCAAACCTAATAGTTAAATTCATAAATCAATTAACGCAATTTTAGGAGTTTTAATTAGAAATCGATTTTTATTAATCAACATAAGAATAGTTGTTAATAGTCTTAAGAAATATATTAGCATAATTGAAAAAATTTTACAATCCAATGAACTTCAGATTATAAACAGCATGAAAAATCTTATGAGGGATTTTAATTCTAAATAGCATTGTTTCATTGATTGACTCTTAGTTTAATTACCATTCTAGTTTATTAATTGTGTTAAATTGTCCTTAGTTTATTGTTTTAATTTTAAATATAATTAATTACCATTATCTTAAATTGTTGGCTAAATAATAAAAAGAAAGTTAATGCTAATAATTGAGATCGATGGGTACACTTGCTTGGACAATATAGAGTGAAAAAATCAATATACATTTAAACATCACACCATAAAGTCACGTTTCTCTCTGACTAAATCGAAAAACCATAGTTAGGTGCCTACAATCATTTGGTATGAAACAAGTCCGAACTTATCCTTCTCAATTGTTTGCTAGTTACAAAAGAATTGATCGCATCTATATAGCCATCCTGTTGGGTATCCTTTTCCATCATACGAAGGAAAATCCAGCTCAGCATACTGAGGAACAAAGTTGTTTAAACATCCTCCTACTGCAGATTCTAGTCGTGCATCTGTTGGTACCTTGTTTTGCTAATTTCATGCTCGCATATATGGTTTACAAAGCTTTCTTGAATCTGGGATATATCATCAATTTTAACTGCCAGGCAACACTTATGCCCTTCAAACACAAGCTGCATCATTTCCATTATTTGGTTCATCTAGTTGTCTAAATCTCTCATGACTACAAGTCTGAAATGTTATAAGTTTCAAATCGAGACCAAATAGGAGGACAAATTTACCTGAATTTTCTATATGAATCCATGGTAAAAGGAGTAGTGGAAGGGTGGAACTCATCAAAAGGGGATATACCTTGGTGCTTAAAGCAAAAGGGCATCGCTTATCTCAAATTGACAGACCAACTTGCTTGTCCTTTTTCATTACATTCAACTATTTAAATAACGAAGCTAGGTTACTATTTTAGATAGCACATAATAAACATCATCGTAATAAACTAGGTTGTTATTTTAGATAGTACATAATAAACATCGTCATAATAAACTAGGTTGTTATTTTAGATAGTACATAACAATAAAAACTTTAATCCCTTTATTATTTGACTTAACTAAAAAATAAAAAATATAATCATAATAAGATTCTATAATATTTTATAAAATAATTGTGCATGACAATTGACTTGCCTTAGTTTGTTTTATATCCATTGCAATTATGATTCTTGTTATCTTTATTTTGATTATGTTTTCTCTTATCGTTATTTTTTTAAATCTTTTTGCGCTTGCTTGAACTTGATCTATTCTTTTTCTATAATGTTTTCTCTAGAATGCGTACTTCACTTTGCTTTGTTCGAATAACCCAAGGCCTTAAGGTGCTCCTAGTTGCATAGAGATGATGAAGTTATAAGATCATTGGTCACAAAACCAGCCCAAGTTTGTTTCTTGCTTTTCTATTTTTAGTATTTCGCTGTGCATTAACACCCAATGCACAGCCAAACTCAATTAAACATTTGCATTTTAGAGGCTAAAAACTCCACATTCACACGTATTTTAGATGAAGGCAAGATGCGGTTTGGAAACAATCCTATATCCTTTGCTGCGTCAGCTTACTATTCTATTTCCCTTATTCACCAATGAGAAAAGTATTATCCTAATCGGTCTTCAATTTTGTTTTTTATTTTGATAACCAACAAAAAGAATATAAGAAGAAAAATGACCATATGTATTAAGATTTAACTAGAGGTGCGAATGAACAATGTACATTGAGCCTAAAATTCAGGAAAAAAAAAAAGGATTGGCTAAAATTCATGCAAACAAAACTATCAGATTTTTTCACATTGGCCAAAACCATGATTCGATCTGAAAAAAACAATACATTGTCTCAATAGGGTTAGTCTAAAAGACTGCTGAAAGGGGAAAGTAACAGCAAACTACGTGATTGAGATTTTAGTCCCTTCATCTGCAAGGAAAGAGTGACTTAACAACCAATCAATCAGCAACAGCAAATGTAGTGGCTAGCAGAAATGGATTGGTCATCTTTAATATCCTATACAACATCAAGGAGCTAAAGCAGGAAGTGAAGCTCCTGTCAAGGAAGAATCACATCAAACATTCTAAGACCTCTTAGTTGCTCCAGGTAGGGAGTCTCTCCCTACGTACTAAATCAGTTGGGTTAGGTTCTTTCCATAACCTTGCTGTACTACTTACATTTCCACCTCAATTCAATTTATCTTCCGAAAAGAAAAAAAACAACTCAGAATGATCTGTTGCAAGGACATAGAATCAAAAGAAGGCCATAAAGAAACACAAATGTGTTTGTCCACGCTTCAGACAATGTAGAACGCTTCCAAAACAAAATCCTAAATTCACCAAGCATAATAATAGCCAAAACATAAAGTTGCGAGATTTTAATGTACCCAACTATCCATAATATCCTCTCATTCTCACTTGAAGAGGAGCCTAAAAGTCTATCTCAGCAGAGTCACATAGAAACCATGCTTCCTTCACAACATGTACTATCACAAATAACCACTTTCTACTCACTTACAGAATAGTAATAGAGAAAAGTGAACAAAATGGAATGAGCTGATTTTGACGTAAAGTAACTAAAGAGGACGTATGTTGGCGAAAGAGAAACCCTTGCATCCTTTGTAAGCATAATAAGCAATTCTTCTGTAGGTATAAACAGTACCACTCCCAGTATCACAAAGAATATCCCTTAATTCATCGAAACCATTAAAAATGCAATCGCCGCTGATTCGGTTGTAAGTCATGAATACTCCGATAAGGATTCCGACGATGCCAAAGATGAAGAGAGAAACAGCTAGGGCGATCTCCTTCACAGGTGGGCGATTGTTGATGGCGTAAGATGTTTCCATCATTATGTCCTCGTCGGAAATCGAGAACGCATGGTCCACGTATGCCATTATTTTTCTTTGTTTTTGACCACCGATTTGGTTGTTGTTACTCAGCTTAGGTGCTTTTCTGGAAGATGACGATTAAAAACACACTTCTTCTACCTTTTCATTCTACTCTGGAGTCTTAAGGAGCCTAATCTCATACTTTACTTCCTTTTAGAATCGATCCTCCGAAGACCGACTAGTCGTTACGCAGGTTAATGCTGTGAGTTCCGACACCAAGTTATGGTCATTGCAATATCCAACTGAATGCTAATTTTTTAATTATTAATTTCACAATTCATTGTTGTGCTATAGGTCTCCTTCAATCGATCATGGGGCGTATTCTAAAAACGGAATTGGAAGCGCAACGTAAAAAGCTCCTTCTCATGTTGCATTTCTTTGGTTAGTATGTTGTCTGTGGATTTCTAACAAAGGAAAGTCCCCTCATGCTATTTGATTTATTAAAGTTACCTGCTGCTCGCCACTCCCCGAGGCCAAGGATGGGGTCGAACCGTCATTCCAGGATTTTCAGTCTCTTCTCTTCTCCCAAATTAACCCTTTGCAGACCCAACTCTAATTAACCCTTCATCTAATTCGTCCAAAGGTTAGAATACACCAATTTGCATTATATTTCTTTTGTTGGATAATGGAGTAGAAGAACATTATTATTGGGACTATGATTTCTCTATCCAGGTTGATTTTGATCTGATCACTAATTACTTCTTACATGACACTTTCCTATATAATAGCAAATGCAAACACTTGCAGAATTAATAGTTGTTTTATCCCCTTGATGTAGTTCTTGAATGCTGGTGACTGAGGTGCTTACTTTGATTGGTGTTCATTGCTTGCTTAAGAATGAGGCAACTGGGTGAACAACCAAATTGTTGTGGTCAAAATGTTGAATCTCCTTCTCAGTTATGTGAGGAGGATAGAGACGTGGAGGAGTATGAGGATGAGGAGGAAGATCTAGATTTTAATCCCTTTCTTAAGGATAACCCCTCTCATGAAACTTCATCCAGTTTGAGCTCTGAAGTTGAGGTTTTGGAGAGTAATTCTTCCAAGATGAATGAAGTTTGGAATTATTCTGCTGGGAATTCTGAGCATGGTGAGGAAGTCATCATGCGAAATCCTGAGAGTGGAAGCGAAATCAGGATGCCCAGGAAGGCTAGGAGGAAATGTAAGAAAAACAAGTTTGACTCCAGGTTCCAAGGGGAAAATCAAACACTTGATGATGAGACAGAAAATGGATCAACAAAGAATGTGAATGATGGTGACAATGATGATGCTATCTGCAAGCGCACTAGGGCACGCTATTCACTTACAAGTTTTACGCTTGACGAACTTGAGACTTTTCTTCAAGAAACAGATGATGAAGATGCCCTTCACAATGTTGATGATGAAGAGGAGTACAAAAAGTTTCTTGCTGCTGTTTTGCAAGGTGGAGATGGTGATGGTCAATCAATTAGAGAGAATGAAAATGTGGATGATGAAGATGAAGATAATGATGCAGACTTTGAGATAGAGCTTGAAGAGTTGCTCGAGAGTGATGTTGATGATGTGGTGAGGGACAAGGGTCAAAAATTGGAATGTGAAAGATCTACTCGAAGACCAGAGACTAGGCAGAATAGACGCCAGAAAGCACCTTCTAGATATAGAGGGAAGCTTTTAAAACAGTCAGAGAGACCGTTGCGTCCTCTGTTACCTGTTTATCCTTGTGGAGGAGTTGTTCCTTGTCCTGCTATTGATGGAAATGTTACTACTTCAAGCTGTCAGTTGTCCTCAATAGAAGATTGTTTAGTAAATGGATTTATTGCTCGGCAGATAGGCCAGTTGCATTGTTTGATACATGAGCATATTCAACTTCTTATTCAAGTATTCTCTCTTTGCATTCTTGATCCTTCTCGACAACATATTGCCTCTCAAGTTCAGAAACTGATCTTTGAAATGCTTTGCAAACGAGATGAAGTTAGAGCATGGAGGACCTTGTCATACCCTGATATTTGCTTTAACCCTTCAAACTTGTGCCCGTCAGTGGTTAATGAAGTTCCAAACTTAAATAACTCAGAACACACTATTGCATCATCCCCAACTCAGAACTCTCAGTTGTTAGCTTCACAAGATTTTTCTTCTTCTAAAGGCAACCAAAATCATGCCTTTAATGGGCAGATGTTTTCATCACAATCCCGGGGTTCTTCATGGGTACCTTTTGTAAGTTCTCCAGTAGTGTCCATCCTAGATGTAGCTCCACTCAATTTAGTCAAAAAATATATAGATGATGCTTATAATGGTTAGTAAGTTGGAGCAATGTTTTTGTTTATTGCATTAGTAGTATGCTCATTTATTAGTTTAGTCGCTTTAATCATTGTTACAATTGCTTCTGCAGCTGTTCAAGATCATCGGCATCGTCATATGAATTCCAACTTTGATGCGCAATATGAAAAACAACCACTCTTCTGTCTTCCTAATATTCCATCACTAGCTGAGTCAAATAATGACCTTCTAAGAGGAGCAGTCCCCCATATTGCCACCTCGTGGACACCTACACTTGGTGAACAACAAACTAAAAAGACATTGGCTGCTTCCATTGTTGAACAAGCAAAGAAGCAACCAATTGCTTTGGTTCCTAAAGATATTAGCAAGTTAGCCCAGAGGTTCATTCCATTATTTAATCCAGCACTATTTCCCCATAAGCCACCTCCTGTAGCTGTTGTGAAACGTATTCTTTTTACTGATGCAGAGGATGAGTAAGTGAATTACTTTATCCAAATAGATACTACACCTTAGTTGTATTAATGCTATTGATATTGATCATCTTTATTTTGTAGTTTCACTATCTGTATCATTAAGATGCATTATGTTCCATAATTTTTCCCAATTTGGTATGGAAAAAAAAATCTTATTTCTAAACATACAAATTATAGACAGTTACTGCATATAGATGTGTTGGTTAAATATGCATCGACATTTGTAGTATTGTATTGGGTTAAGAATCTACGTCAACAGATAAGTAGTCATTGCATTTCATTTTGGGATAACAAGCTCTAAAGTGCCAAACTTGTTGGGATTTTTTCAATTCAGTACCAAACTTTTTAATTTTTTCAATAAAGTGATTAACTTTTTAAAACCTTAATAATTCAGTTCAGAATGTTAGTTCTGTTAATATTTTGTTGATGTGGCTAATAAACCACCTTTGGCTATAACATTTAGACATCCACGTGAAAAATTAATGAAAACGTGGTCATCCACGTGGACTAATATTACAGTGTATGGGTTGTGGGTAGGGCTATGGGTTATGTTATGAGTCCATATGGAAGCTGACATATCCATCAATTTTCCTGTGGATGCCTACATGTCATGGCCAAAGATGGTTTTGTTGCCCCTATTAGTAAAATGCTAACATAACTAATGTTTTGAACTAAGTTATTAGGGTTCTAAAAGATTAATCACTTAAGTGAAAAATTTAAAAGGTTTGGCACTGAATTGAAAAATTTTAAAAAGTTTGTCACTTTAGGATTTGTTATCCCTTTCATTTTCATGTTTTTGAAAGAACATGTAATTGAAATCAAAACTCTGCAAATACATTTACATAGCTTTGACCATGATTTGGGAAAGATAAGTTTGCACCAAAGTGGTTGTTCAAATAAAGACAAAATTCTCCACTAATTTGTCACTTTTGATGTAGATTACTGGCACTGGGTATGATGGAATATAATACAGATTGGAAAGCAATTCAACAGCGCTTTCTTCCATGCAAATCTAAGCATCAGGTAGTTCAAAAGCTTTTGGCAAATATTATTTGCACCAAAATACCAGCTCTGTTATGGCCATTTTAATGTCTATTTACAATCCACTTTCTACAAATTATGTTACATAGTATGCTTTCTCCGTGAACAAGTTAAGTCAAAATCACTTTTCCCCTATCTCTCTATCTCGCCATCTCACATTCACATGCATATACATATAGATTCACATGTGCACATATGTGCACAAACTTGTTTTTCTTGTTAAGAATCTTTGAGCTACATTTATATGCAGTGAATAAATAAGCCCTGAGGCAGTTATCAGTTGTAATTGGCCTATGCAGTATAACGGCAATTGTCATGCTAAAATGTTTTACATTTAAAATTAGCTTCTAGTTTGTTGCCTTGACCTGTACTCAAAGGACCACAGTTAGTTAATTGCAATTGTAAGGAATGGGTTGATATGAACTACAGTCTATGATAATGAATTGTACTTATCTTCCAGTCTACTTTCTCAGTTGATAGTTATGTTAAACTTTTTATTTTTGCAGATTCATCTAAATATGTGATCTGTTCTTGAGATTGTTCACTTTAGCTGTCATTTGAACTTATTCTCTTTGTGTATTAATTTTGCTGAACTTTTACTCTTTATTGCTAAGATATTTACATGGTAAATATTTACGAACTTTACATGCGTCTTGGCATTTCTAGTTACACTGCTAGATTTTGAAGTTTTCATACGCAAATGTTGACCAATATCACAGCCATCTTGATGCTTGTGCATCACATGCTACTTGTGTTGCAGATTTTTGTTAGGCAAAAGAATCGTTGTTCATCAAAGGCATCTGAAAACCCAATAAAGGTATATACACTAGCACACATATAGTAGTGATAAATTTTGAATCAACTTCTGGTGACCAAAAGTATGTTTCTTCATTCTTTGTGCATCTTTTTTTTTCCCTTCTCATTCAATGTTATAAACTGCTACCAATAAGATTCCAACTGGCACTTACTATACAGCGGCACCAAGGATCATAATTCCTATCATGCTTATAAAATTTAAATTGGGTAATGTAGTATATATGGATAAAATAATTGAAAGAATATGTTAACAACACTAGCAAGTCACCAAATCCAGACCCTGTAACAAGCCCTAAGCTATTTCGTACGCCTTGTATGCCTTGTGGCTCCTATTAGAGCTCCTCATGGACTCCATCCTGTGAAAAACCTAAGGCAGTGATACTGTACTTGCTGAGAGTTTATAAATTCCAACTAAAAGGGGAATGTGTTGAAAATGTTCCTACATAACAACTAGAAGTGACTGACTAGGTAAGCTTGATCATATGGCTTGTTCATCTTGAATATATGCAGGTCCAGTGTTTTCGAGTAATTACATTACATCTTCTTATGGTATCATTGGGTTTTTAGAAAGGGCCTATGGTTTCAATTTCATCAAAGAGGCCTTCGTGATTTGATAATTATTCAGATAATTACAATATTTTACTCATAATTTTATAAGTTTATACAATAAGATATAACAAAAAGATCTCATTTGATCAATTATCAAACACATGGGCCTCTTTGATGAAATTGAAACCATGGGGTGTTTAAAAGCAATGATTCCATAAGGGGCTTAGTATAAATCATGCTAGTTTTTTCTAATTTTTTATTTTGACCATATAACAAAATGACAACTTATTGATATCAAAGTTGCAGTTCAAGAGAAGGAAATAAAGAGTGAGCAGTGTGTTAAGTGAATGCCTATATTGTTTTGGATATGGAATTGCATTATTTTTTAACTGCTTATCTGTATAGACAGCCATATCTGTGTACAACTTGAAATGGTAAACTGACATTTTGGTAAATATTTGTGGAGGACTTGAAGATTTTGCTTTAACCTTCCCTTAATTGGGATGAACATGAAAAATGGAAATTCTCGTCAACACGGAAACTACATGGTGCTTTTATAATTGTCCCTAATTTTCAATAGACCATAAAATGCCAAAATTTATCCCTCCATGGTAGGACCTTAGAGACTTGGTTTAATTGCTTGTTTTCTTTAAGGGATAAAGACATGCACCTCCCTTCTGGTTTTACTCATTCCTGAAAAATATTTTAAAGAAGTCCATATACTTTGTTAAATGGCATTTACTCCTGTTAGCTTCATCATCATATGTTTTAAAGGAAAAACTAATTGAAAGGGTGTGTGGACTATTTAACAAATTATGAGAACTTTTTTTAATAATATTAAACTGTGGGGAATTTTTTAGGAATGAGTCGAGCAACAAGAGAGGTGCATATCTTTTGTGTTTGAATGAAAGCCTTTTGTAATGTGCCTATCGAAATGATGATAAAGACAGGGAAATTGAATTATTGAGAATTTATTTGAACTTTTAGATTCAGATTTTGCATATCTTTAGTTTGGTGAATATGTCCTTGAGAACAAATAATTTGATATGATTTGAATATGCATTGCTCCTCATTCAGGCAGTAAGGAGGATGAAAACCTCTCCTCTAACTTTGGAAGAGATAGAACGTATTAAGGAGGTAATAACATCCATCATATTCTCTTTCTTTTTTGCCTATGGTTGATCAACTTCTTTTGCTATAGCTTTTTTATACTTTTAACTAACCCAAAACACTCCAGGGTCTTGAGTTTTTCAAACTTGACTGGAGGTCAGTCTGGAAATTTGTTGTCCCACATCGGGATCCATCCTTGTTACCACGCCAATGGAGGATCGCCCTTGGAACTCAAAGGTCATACAAGGTAGATGCAGATAAAAAGGCTAAACGACGTATATATGAATCAAACAGAAGAAAGCGCAAACTTGCAAATTTGGCAAATTGGCAAGAGTTGTCAGAAAAAGAGGTTTGTTAATCTTCTGGGAATTTAATTACCTATAATCAAAGTTAAGGATCATTTTACCATGCAATTCTTTAATTAATTTTGGATTATTGGACATCTATCGACCATTATAATCACTTGTCTGTGGCATATGGGTTTTGACTATGATCTAGTTGGCCTCTGACTTTCTGAGCTTGACAATAGTTCATTGTATGTGGTCATTGTTTGATCTAATATGTTTGCATTGTTGAATGACACATGGGAAGGGCATTTTAATAAATCATATCATGGATGTGTAGAAGTGAAAATTCATTAGTTAACCATATTGGAAATGCATTATTTGGTTTAATTTGTTTTAAATGTGTAGTAAAACATTTCATCAATTTAAAAGAGATTAACTAGGCTTGCATCTTAAGGTTATAAATTTTTCATTTTGACCTCTATGAGGACTCAAGGAGTATTGTTCAATGCCTTAATTGGCTGCAGGAAAATCAGGTTGAAAGTAAAATGGAAGGAAATCATAGTGAGGATGACTGTATGGGCAATGCTAATGAAGCTTATGTTCATCAAGGATTTTTGGCAGATTGGAGACCAGGTGCCACAAGTCTTCTTTTCACTGAACGTCCCTGCCTAGACATTACGACAAAAGGCCTTCCCAGTAATACGTTGCTGACTAAGGGTTCACATATAAAGGAACAACCAAAGGTTTATGGGCCTGGAGGAGCTCAATCCCTAAAAGATAATATTCATGGTTTTCCATATGCATCCCACTACTGTCACTATCCTCCTGCCACATCTGATGTTACCCATGTTAGACATTTTCCTTGCAATAGCACACAAAACCGTCAAAATTCTGATACAAGATTAAATGCATCAAAGTCCAAAATCTATATGTGGCCTTACCGGACTCGCAGACGTGATGGTGCATACTTAGTGAAACTAGCACCAGAGCTACCCCCTGTTAATCTTCCACCATCTGTTCGTGTGATTCCACAGTCAGTTCTGAAAACCAACCAGTCTGAGGTGTCCATCCAGATGTCTGCAAGAAAAAGTGGCAGTGGTGAAGCTAGAATGGAAGTTAGTCCCAAGCTTTCACATGTTTCAAATTTTGAATCAACTAGTTCAGCTAAAACTAATAGAAATAAGCATAATCAAGTTGGAGATACTGGTGGTAGTTCATTCCCTGAAGAGGCTACAGTTTCATACGCAGAAGAATCTGCAGTTCAAGATACAGTTTTTATTGAACAAAAAGGCAATGAAGCTGATTGTAATATGCATCCGTTGTTATTCCAGGAATCTGAAGGGCGTGTGCCATATTTCTCATTGAGTTGCAACAATGGTAGTTCTGGTTCATTTAGTTTATTTTCTGGGAATCAGCCACAACTGAATTTGACACTATTTCGAAGTTCTCACCAAGTAACTAGTGTTGTTGATTATCAAAGGAAGGGCCCTAGCTCAACAGAATTCCCTTCAGCTTCATGTGCCATTGACTTCCATCCCCTTTTGCAAAGAACCGATGATGGTAATAGTGACTTTGTGACACAAAGCTTTAATTTACATCATGGTCAAAATGGAAACCAGTTTGACTCTGTTCATACTACTGTCACTAAACCATCTACCTCTACTGAGAAATCTAGTGAACTTGACTTGGAAATCCATCTAAGTTCTGCATCAATCAACAACAAAGCTATGGAAACTAGAAATTCTGGAAAAATTAGTCAACCAAGGTCAACAGTAGGTGCGTCAATATCAGGAAATACAATGGTGTCTTCTAAAACTAACAGTCCACATCCCTACTGCAATAACAATAACCTTAGAGCGCAGATTAACCCTCTTCCAGATGCTGATGGAATGGATTCTCCAAGTAGTAATGTTGATAGATGTGATGTGGATGAGTTAGGTGACCAATCTAATCAGGAGATCATAATGGAGCAGGAAGAGTTGAGTGATTCTGATGAAGAAACTGAAGAAAATGTGGAGTTTGAGTGTGAAGAGATGACTGATTCGGATGGTGAAGAGGATTCAGGCAGTGAGCCAACTGCTGAGATACAAGATAAGGTACAGTTGTTGTGTCTACTTATCATTCAGCTGCTTTATTCTAAGAGACCTTCATACTTCATCTTTGTTGCTTTTACTCTGCACAAGCTATTTTACATTTTCTTTCATAGAGCGGCGGCCAAATGTTCATTACTATTGAAATATTAATCCACAATCTGCTCTCTGCATATGCTTTTAGAGTACAATACCTTATCTATTGAGGTTGCTATTCATTACCTGCATCAGTGTATTAACTTATGGATTTATCAACATGACTAATATCCCTGCACCCCTGTACATTTTTATTACTATTACGACTATTCTTGCTCTGCATTTTCTTTAAATTTTATGGTTTAAAACTTGTAGATTTTATAATTTGTGCTGGTAGGTATTCAAATTCCTCTTGATTCTAAGAGAAGTACTTTATGTTTAACTTCCAATTGAAACTCATTAATAGGTGGTTCCAAGATCTGCAATGGGAAAAATGACAACGGATGATCAACAATGTGGAGTAAGGAGTTCAATAAATCACCAGGACAACACTTCGATTCTCAGCAGGAGCAGTCCCCTTCTAAGGTTAAGCCCGACAAGCCCAGGAAAAGCTGGTGCATCTGCACCTTGGTTAAGTTTAGATTCATGTGCACCTATTGCCCCCGAAAGCATAAAGGCAAAACATAAAGTTTGCGCAATTAGTGAAATTCCTACTGGCAGAAGTCTAGCTTTATGTCGTTCCAATAACAATAAATCCAACGAGAAAAATGTTCTGTACCCAGAATTAGTTGCACAGCAGGATGTTGTGGTTATGGCTCAGCAACTTAGCCTTAGTCCATTGGCTGTTTCAGCAATGAAGAAACCTAGGAAACGTGCTCGCCGAGGAAAGAGTTTGAGCGCAGGAATGACCAGATAAAACTCCTGAGAGCCTGAATTCAGGTTGGATTGATAAGCCTCTTTAGTTCCACAGATGGGCTGATTAGTGTCGTTAGCTATTTGTTACCATTGGATTTTGTTGGTTGAAGCACAGAATAGTAAACTAGTCATTCAAGTTTGATTGCTCTTGAAGACCCCCTTCCTAACTACACACTAGACTGTCAAGCTATCTGAAATCATTCACATTAGGACCAGTTTAGGTGGTCTTTTTTTCAATGAAATCACTGAAGTGTGAGTATGAGCATAATGCCATAGTGGCAGGTAAAATATTGTATTTTCATATAACCATTGTACAGGTGTATCCCTTGTAAACTTTAAGGTTAATACAAATTTTGTTGAGTGTTGCTGTAAGGAGCAGATCTTTCTGTTCTTATACGCGAGTTTAGTGAGATGAATGCTTTACCGGACTTAAATATTAGTCCTTAGAAGGTTAAGTCTAAGATTAGACCACCGTTTGAGCAGTATCTAGAGGGTTGAGGAGGTTGAAGTTGCAGAGAATTCGAGAATTAAAAAAACAGAGAAATCTGAGAGGTTGGTTATCTCTCAACTTGAATTTGTTGGGCACCCGTTTTAAGGTATATGTACTTGATGGCAAAGCAAATACTTAACTTATCACAATATATATACTAAACCCCATAATTTGTATCATCCACGAGATTTTGCATTCGCATTCGCATTGGCATGGTATATGATATAGTCACTAAGATAATAGAGATCTCTAATTTATGTTATTTAAAATTTTATATTAAAAACTAAAATATAACATTAACAATTAATTATATGCCTGGAATCATGTGTTGACAATTGACGTTGAAAAGTAAAAGAAAAACAACTGTTTAAATACTTTTGAATTTGATTTATTGGCGAATTGGATTTAATTACATTTGTGAGATTGAATTAAATTCGATTCATACTGTTTGTAATAGATCTATAAATATTAGAATTAAATTAAATTAAATTGTTTGGAACATAATAGAAATGAATTTAACTACTTTATATGACTTTTTTTATCCTTAACTAAAAATAATATGTCATTAATTTGTGTATTTTTTGTAGTAATTTGTATATTTATGATGTATATATTTGGAAAAAGAATTTTTAATGTTTTGAAAAGAATTGACTCTTCAATTTAAAATTCAATTCACATCATTTGCTATTTGAATTGAATTCATAAAGAAAATGAGATTCAATTACGTGGTTAAATTCAAGTCATCTCTTTTTTAGCATTCCGAGCACTGTAGTTTCCACATCTAATATGTTTAATTAATTGTCAAAATTATCTTAACTAATCATTTGTTAACTGAATAATTTTTTATTAAATTAATCACATGATTAGGGTTAAGACAATTATCATACATGTAATCTTAAGGTTAACCATTTAAGGTTAACATAATATAAAGGTAAGTCCCACTCTTTTAATAAAAATTATTTTTAAAAAATGTTATTAAAAAGTGGGTTCTACTCGTCCTGTCAACGATGTCATAACAAATGTGACCCACTTACTTGAATAAAATAATAATTTTACTCATTTGAATTTTCTGTCAAGTTTGGGTTATATTGCAACGTTTTTTAAATGTTAAGGTTAAAATTGTTAACGTCCGAATGTTTAGGTTAAACTTGTTAATTGGTGCAAAACTTTAGGTCAAAAGTAATCCTTCGCCAAAAACTATAAGGTATAAATGATTTGAATTATTAGATTGAGGCACATGATTACGTACTGAAAACTTATAAAAATGGACATTCTCAAAATTTTCTGAACTATTTTAGGGGTGGAGAACTTATGAAAAAGACATAGAACTCCTTTAATTAACACTTTTTCCTATTGTTTATGACATTTTCATAAATTTTAAAACTATTTTAGTGGTGGAGAACTTATGAAAAAGACAAAACACTCTTTCCTATTGGTTATGAGAAATAATATCTGATTTCCAGGAGACTCAATACTGAACAATGTTCTAAGAACTCGTACAAACAAGCATTATTTCTACTAACACAAATCAATCAACTAAATATGCAGAAAACAGAAAGAAAGAAGTAAAGAATCAAGACATATAACAATATGACACATTATGCCATTTCACACGGGCAAGGAATAATGTTCATCCTCCACTTCTGGAATGTCGTCTTTAGTTCTCCGTACAACATCCTCAAGACAAGTTGACAGGTTCTTGTAGAATTGTATCAAAGAAAGAAGAAAATAAGCAATCCGATTGCACCAACAACAACACTCATGGTTTTTAATATTCTTAGTCTCACAATAATATCATTCCCAATTCAAATCCATATCCATTCACCACAATCAATTATCGAGTAATTAGGTAAATGGTCCCCTCGTTATTGATTTTCAGATAATCATAAAGAAAAGCTAAAACAATGATTTTCAGCGTACATGATATGTAACCTAGTCCAGTTTTTTTATTAAGAAATTGGAATAACATAATTATTGATTTTTCGGTTACTGTTGTCTTTCAACTGATGCAGGAAGTTCTGTATTCGTAACATTTACAAGACAATCAACAACATCAAAAACCACCATCAGTTTGCATTGCAAGTGACTAACTATGTTGTTTTAAAATTTTCTTTATGGTACTTACGTGATGTAGTATGGCTAAAACTGGGAGACTTCTACTATTTCTCTCACAACAAAGTTTTATTGTTCTTAGGTTCTTTCCAGCAATCAGCAGTTAATTCACTGCTTTTCTTTTACATCATCTCCCCAACATCCACGAACCATGTTTTACTAAGTAGCATGTTGACCAGTAATGTATTGTGCAAGAATATTTCTCAAGCATCAAATATGTTTTTTAATTCTAGGTGTTACTATTAAAATTTCACTCACACGATCACCAAATCACTAAAGTTCAACTAGCCAACCTTTAGGTCATAGTGCACCAGCTAACTAACTTGTCATCCCTAAACTTCTGAAGAGGAGAATAAGTACAGGCCTAAGATTATTTGTATATGATTTAGATTCATTAGAGTAGGAGAAACTAGATTTTAAAAGAAAGGAAACCTTATGGAACTCCAAAGTATTTCCTTTGGCTTTTCTCACTTCAACCATAAGAACAGAAGGGGCCATTTGAAATATCTGTAGAAATATAAGAAAAGAGGGAAATTAATATCAAAGAAAAACAATTAGCCTCCACCTTAATTTTTTCGAAGTCACAGACCTTAGTGGCAATGTTATGGTTTCCCTTTCTTCCTGCTTTCATGTTTTGAAGCCTCATCTAACAAAAACAAGTGAAAAATAAAGAACAGTTCCACTCCTGCTTCAGCTAAATAAGAATAACAATTATCCTCTGAAAGCATCATTGACCTTGTAGTTTTTCTTGTGAAGGTTA
The DNA here is from genome assembly GCA_027563885.1 of Erythroxylum longipes. Taxonomy (NCBI): domain Eukaryota; kingdom Viridiplantae; phylum Streptophyta; class Magnoliopsida; order Malpighiales; family Erythroxylaceae; genus Erythroxylum; species Erythroxylum longipes. The sequence goes on along the minus strand of JAOQMS010047057.1, from coordinate 5,021 downwards.
AAACCAAGTGGCTTTACAGTCGCTTCAATCTTGTTAACTATCTTATAGGTAGGACATTTAGATGCAAACCTCGTTTCCCATTTAAAGCCCTATAGTTGATCACAAATCATCAAATCAAAATCAGAGGATAGCATGAGTTTCAGTATTCATTTATAATCCAACAGTAATATGTCCATCATAAAACATTAGGATGTTCATGGGAAAGCCAATGCTATTTGCTCAAACATTCAAATGACCACTACAAAGCTATTTCTCTTTCCAACAAAAGATCCATGGTTTGTTATTATTTTAAATTTATTCGAGAATTCTTTCTCGTTAGCTTTGCAAATTGACATATCTGGAAAACTTGAAAGATTGGGGGATAAGGAAAAGCATACATCCAACTACGAATATGGAATCATAAGATCATCCACATATATGTGTACTACGTTGGTCCAATCACTCATAAAGTCAAAAGCATGTAGAAGATGTTTTGATCTTCCATCCAACTGCACACTCACAACCCAACAAGCTAACATAGCAGGGAGAAAAGAAATTTTATTAGAAAAGAAGCATTAAATAAGTGAACCTATTCCACGTTAAACAAATTCCCAAGATTCAGTCCTTTGGACATAGAAATCAACTCAAATGCATTCATAGCTGTTGGTTGTTCTTTCTTCTTATCTGTGACATGGTGCTTCTGTGAAATAGGTGAGAATGCATATCAAAAAGAGATTCCCTCTTAAAATTTGTTGCAAACTCATTTTAAACTTACTTTAGAGTCATTAAAAACATCTTCAGCATCATCTGAGTTGGAGTTTTCCTGTACATTGCCAATCAAAACATAAGCTCAATTTTCATTTACTAACTAAAGTATTTACCAATGGAAACAAGAACAAAAATAAAATTGAATGTAACTGCATTTTCTTGTTAAGAAGCATATCGTGCATTGAACAAGCTTAGGTAACCAGCCTCGTCAGACACGACGAGAACATGACAATTATTACTCTTCTAACAAAAATCAAATTATGAAATGAACAAATTAGAACAAATAAAAGATAAAAACTTTTAACCCACTTAAACCTAGCTAAAAAGGATTACATTTGAAGAAAGACAAAAATTCAAAATCGAAGGAACTCGTGGTTTGACTTTGCAATAAGAAACTGTCAAGGGCAGCGACCCCTTGCCTTTGTTCACCACTATCATCACACTGAATTTGGAGAAATCTGGCATAAGTTTGCCTATATAGCCCCATTTGACATGAGCTCCGAAATTGTTGAGCTCTCTAAATGTTACAACAATTATTGAAGACGAAGGAGCTTGAGCGCGAACGCAGAGGAGCTGGAATTGCTGTGAGGTTAAACACAGCATTTAGAATAAGACCAGAGAACCACACATGTAAGCGAGTGTAGGGAATGATTCACTAAATATATTAAGCGTTTATCACACCCTATGTACGACATGTTTGTTATGTCGAATGATGATGTTTCTCTCTCTCTCTGAATCCTCTCTGTAATTCTCTCTCCCTCTTCTCTTCTTGTATGAGTCTGTTATTTAGGAATTCACGTGTGCTTGTCGAATGACAATTAATTCTTGCAACATTTGGTATCAGAGCAGCCGAGCTTGGGATTAGGTATGGCTGAAGGGACCAGAGCAGCGGAGTTTCGAAGGTTGGAAGACACTCTGAGAGGACTCATAGAGGCACAAGGACGGAGTGAGAAACTGCTTCTGAAAATGTAGGACAGAAGTGAGAGGTTAATGGCGGACACCAGAACGGAAAAATTGGAGAAAGAAGTGTGTGAGTTGCGTACGGCCAACTTGCTGGAGCGGTCGAAAACTCAAGAGGAAGGAAGCAGTATATCTGATCGCACACCGAAAAACAACCATGCACAGCACGATAAGGAAGGACAAGCTATGGCAACAAAGCTGAGTAGAATCGAGTTCCCCTTATTTGAAGGAGACAACGTTAAGTTATGGTTGTATCGCTGTGAAATTTTTTTTCAGATTGATCAGACTCCAGAGCAGATGAAGGTGAACGTAGCTGTTTTGCACATGGATGAACGTGCGCAGGAATGGTATCGACTATTCATCCGAAACTGGAATAAGACAAAAGTGATAGAGTGGTCGGAGTTTACAAAGGATCTTAAACAATGATTTGACGCCGAGATTTTTGATGATTCGGTGGGATATTTTAAGGAGCTGAACCAAACTGGAATGGTGTTGGAATATTGTCACAGTTCGATCATCACTCTAATAGGCTATCTTTATCGGAGGACTACTTAGTTGCGTTCTTTATTAAGGGTCTTAAACCAGATATTGGTGTCGCCTTGAAGTTGCATGAACCACAATCTCTACATCAGGCTTACACATTAGCAAGAAAATAGGAAGTCATACTGATGTCAACAGGAGCTTCGATGATGAACCGCACCCAAGTCTCTAGGAATGTGATAAATGGTAAAACAACCAATTTTCCTGGCCCTCCCTTTGCACAGTCTGAGCATAGAAGGTATATTACCCACACCAGCCTTAACGTTACGATCACCATTAGTGCGCGCTTACAAATCGTCTAAGACTATCAGTAGCAAGGACTTTGATGAAAAGCGAGCGAAGTATACGTTCTTCGACGAGAAGTATACGTTCGACCACCAATGTATGAAAAGACAACTACTCTTCTATGTGGTCTCCGAAGAGAATGATAGCAGAAAAGGGTCATTCGACCATATGGGGACGGATCAGGAGGATGGTGGTGTAGATGAAAAATGTCCTACGGTTTCCATACAGGCAATGGCTAGTTTTTCCGACGAAACAGAGTTCAAACAAATGCGATTAATAAGGATGCATCAATGGCCACAGATTCATATACTCATCGATAAAGGCAGTACTCACAATTTCGTGGACATTGCCGTAGCAAGAAGGGGGACATGTGAACTTAGAGACATTGATCCTGTCGCAATTACAATGGGCGGAGGGTTACAATTACGATGTAGGTAGTGCTGCAGAAATTTTGCATGGTCCATGCAAGGTGTGCAATTCAGAATGGATGTGTTAGTGTTATCGTTAGGAGGCTGTGACGTCGTTTTGGGTGTCTAATGGCTAGTGGGACTAGATGATGTCCTATGTAATTTCATAACTCGAACAATGATGTTTAATTGGGAAGGGAAAGTGGTGACCTTAAGAGGAGAGCTGGAAGGGAAATCAAAGATGGTTTCTAGTAAGGGGCTCCAGAAGACTCTACTAGGATCATCTAGTGGACAGCTACTTATGATTCAACTTTCTACTCCAATTGAGTACCAACTCCAACAAATGAGAATGACAGAGGAACAAGGTAGTGTGTTCGACGAAGTTAATGCAGTATTGTCTCAGTATGCTGTGGTATTCCAGGAAGCATCACAGTTGCCCCCAAACCGCATATATAACCACAAAATTGTAGTGATGGAGGGCGTCGATACGATTAATGTCAGCCCTTATCGATATTTAGGGGTACAGAAGGATATTATCGAACAAGAGGTTAAGCAACTACTGAGACAAGGATTTATACGCCATAGTTTCAATCCATTTGCATCGCCGGTGGTCCTCGTTAAGAAAAAAGACAGTTTATGGAGGATGTGCATCAACTATCGGGAGCTGAATAGATATACAGTAAAGGATAAATTCCCAATTCCCCTCATTGAAGAGTTATTGGATGAGCTGCACGGAGCCAGTTGGTTTTCGAAGTTGGATCTGCGTTCAGGTTATCATCATATCCGAATACAACCCGAAGATATCCTAGAGACAGCCTTCAAGAGGCATGAAAGGCTTTACGAATTTTTGGTGATGCCCTTCGGGCTGATGAACGCGCCTTCTACATTTCAACGATTGATGAATGAATTGTTTAAACCATTTCTTCATCATTTCATTCTGGTTTTCTTTGATGATATACTGATAAACAGCCCTTCGTTAACATTGCATGTAGAATACCTTTCAGTAGCCCTTCAAACATTACTAGACCATCAGCTATTTTTGAAGGGAAACAAGTGTGTTTTTGGAGCCCGACAGGTGGAGTATTTGGGGTATATTATATCTAAAGAAGGCGTGGCCATGGATCCGTGAAAGGTTAGAATAATAGAGGAATGGTCAGTACCATGATGTATTAAAGAGCTGCAGGGCTTCTTGGGAATTATGGGGTATTATAGGAGGTTTATTAAAGATTATGGCACTACAACGAAACACTTGATGGAATTGCTCATGAAGGAGAAGGTCACTGATTGGAACTAGCAACAGGGGGAGCAGATGGCTTTTGAGAGTTTGAAGAAGGCCATCATGTCTGCTCCGGTATTGGCATTGCCTGATTTTTCCAAACCATTTATAATTGAAGCTGATGCATGTGGGCAGGGAATTGGTGCGGTATTGTAATAGGAAGGCTATCCCATTGCCTTCCTAAGCAAGGCATTGGCAAGGAGGTATCAAGGGTTATCTACGTATGAGAAGGAGTTCCTGGCAGTAATTAAGGCCATTAAACAATGGCATCACTACTTGACTCATAGATCCTTCATCGTTAGAACAGATCATCAGAGTTTAAAGTATCTACTGGAACAATGATTATCAACCTCGTTCTAATAGTCATGGTTACCAAAGCAATTGGGATATGATTTCGAAGTACAATACTGAAGTGGTAAAGAGAACGTAGTAGCATATGCCCTTTTGAGGATCATAAGTGCTGAGATGTTAATGATATCTGTGACGTAAATGCAAAGTGAACTCCTAGAAGATATTAAGAAAAGCTGGTAGGAAGATGGAGTTATTCGGGAATTGATCAAGACGTTAGAATCTGGCACTAATAAGACTAGTGTTTACGAATGGAAGGGAGGGTTATTAAGATGGAAGGGATGTTTAGTGGTAGGGGCCAACTCGAGCCTTCATCAACAGATTATATGTAACATCCCGTTCTCATATTAAGGGTTAGGACCCGAAATTTCAGTACATATGAGCTTAAAGAGAGATTAAGGAAATGCATTTTCTTGCTCATGCATAATGTTAGCATATATGCACATAAATATTGAATG